>JAJHSJ010000005.1:93280355-93572411 GCA_021015155.1 Magnolia officinalis
TTTTATGGTGAAAACCAATGTTTCTGCAGGATCTGTGCTGGCTATATTCCTCACCTGGTGCATATCTGGCCTGTACTTATTAACCACAGGCTTGATAAGTGGATACGTTAATTTTTTTTTTTTTTTTTAAATAATAAATAAAGGAATCAGCTTGAGAACATTTAAATGCATTCAATTTAGGAATAATTAAACCTTGCATTTTTGTTTTTCTTTAAAGATGATGGTGTTTTTGAAAATAAAGCTTTTCTCGAATCCAGTTGTTTAGAAAGCAAAGAGTCTGGACATAGATGAAACTAAGCTATTAAGAGGAGCCTTGTCTTTTTCTCTGTTTGGTCCCTTTCTCGATGGATTGTTTGGTCCCTTTCTCTTTCTGGTAACTTTGCTTATTTGCTTTTTAGATAACCCCCTTTTTGTTGAATCTTTTGTTGGCTTGCCAGTCATTCCATTGGAAAATGATTTGAATGCTCAAAATGTAATTTTGGAGTATTTTGGCTATTTTGGAGGACAAAGAACGAGCATAACATAGTTTTCTCTTTTAGATTAATCTTGGAATTTACATTGAAGACAAGAGCACAGAGCTCTCAATATTGGTTGACCGGTCTGTGGGAGGGTCAAGCATAGTGGATGGGCAAATAGAATTAATGCTCCATAGGTTTGTTTTTTGTTTGGGTTTACTTTATTTACTTCTTCAATTACAGTATTCTCCTTCAACCCGAGTATTCATGATAATTAGCTTTTCCCAGACAGCATATTTTCTAAGCTCTCTTAGTGATCCTCTTGTTATATAGGAGGTTGCTTCATGACGATTCAAAAGGTGTTGCAGAGGCGCTGAATGAAACAGTTTGCGTCCTGGATGAATGCACGGGACTAACAGTAAGTGCATCTGACAATTTCTCATTGACAACTCATGAGTGAAGGTTAAATGTGAATTTTTGTATAATACTAGGGCTTTAGTTTGATGATTTGATGTCTCGTTCTTTATGGATAGTCCGTACCACAACCTTGACTCAGTTGATTGTCGCATCCTTTATGAATAGCCTTTGATACCATGGGTCTTTTTTAGGCATCTTTGTGGTTCTTCAACTATTTTTAAATAGTAAACACCTGTTGTTAGTAAACACACTAGCAGGGACATTTCTTTATAGTACCTATTGTATTAGAAAAAATGAGAAAAATAAAAAGCCTGATAGTTCATTGTACTTGAATTTTGGGACAGAATTCACAAAAACCATATGCTAGATGGTAGAGACTCATGGACAAACTTGTTAAAATCTATATTGCAATTCATTGAGACCTAGCGTCATGTGAATCGGGATAAAGCTAATAGTTGGTTCAACTGTCTGGGATAATGCTCCTCTTGCAGCCAGGCATTGGAAAATTAGGTCAAACTTAATTAAGAAACCGAATACACCTCATTTGTGAAAAGTGGCAAAAAGAATCAAAAGTAGCCTACATAGAGCTATACACAAGTTGAGTTAGCTCGGTCAGCTCGCTCGACTCGACTCGGAAAAGCTTGACTCACCTCGGCTCGAAACTAGATTCAGAGCGAGTCGAGTTGGTTTTTGGAGCTCGAAAAAATTTCAAGTCAAGTTCGAGCTTGACTCGACTCGGCTCAAACCCCAACTCGAATCTAATCGGCTCGGTGACTCGATCATTTTGAACTTAATGCTGCTCACCAAGTGTTTGATGAAATGCCTCAACAAAGTGTTGTTTCTTGGACTGCCCTCATATCAGGGTATTCTCGAAATGGGCATTCGAGGGAAGATTGAAGAAACAAATCCCAAAAAAAAAAAAAAAAAAACATTGTAGGACTACCCTCGTATCTTGATATTGATGTTGCTCGCTGAGTGTTTGATGAAATGCCTACAAAGTATTGTTACTTAATCGCATTCGAAATGTGGGAGATTGAATATGTAATATGTGTTTGAGAAAATGTCACACAGGCTCAAACTCGGCTTGAGCTGGCCCAAGCTATTGACCGAACTAAGCCAAGTTGGCCAATTAGGCTCGAGGACTGAGTTGTGCCAAGTTCGACTTGGTTTAACTCATGTACAACTTTAAGCCTACACTTCGAAATAGGAAAAAAAAAAAGTAGCCTTGTAAATCCAGCTCTTTTTTAAAGGCCCTAGTTCCTAGGGATCACCACTTATAGTTTCCCTTATGATTGATCCTTGGTGGTGAATAGGGAAGTGCTCTCAAAGAAGGCCATGCGGTTATGCCTAGATGGAATCATTTGCCAAGTGGTTGGTGGAAGCTAAATTTGGACAGCTTTTTGCAAGGTAATCCTGGTCCTAGTGGAATTGATGGCACGTTGGGAGATGAGAATGGAATTATTTATTTATTCTTTTCGTTCCCATCAGTTTTATGCATTCTACTGTAGCAAAGGTTTTGGTTGTAGATTTTCTCCAAAAGTTGCCCCAGTCCAATTTTGTGATGGGAGCTCTTTACATGTTATAAGATCGTGTGCAACATGGCTTCAATGTGTCACACCCCAAATTCGAAACTCGAGCCCTACTACTTCCCAAGTTTCGAACTCAGGTAACGGTAACTTCCCCATCACTTACCAGACTTGGTGAACGGTTAGCAAACTTCCCGAACACCAAACCCGGCTCATGACGGAGGTTCTTTTTTTTTTTTTTGAACGGTTAAATCTGATTGGGCAGTTACACATCATATACATGGTGTCAACGCATACATGCAAGAGATGAACTTGTTTGACATATCATCCATAAGATGGTGCATCAGCTCAACAATAAGAGAGAAGAGATGACAAAGCTCTAATAGCTCTTACATGCCCCTATGACTGAACGCATCCTGAGAAAGGTGTAAAAATAATGGTTTGAGCAAACCACGACTCGTGAGTCCACGACGTGCCGGAAGTAAAACACGGCTTATCAGGGTGCTTCCGTAAAGACATCTAAAACAACCATAGGCATATTATCAACCAATCAAGTTATCACAGGTAGCATGTTATTAATCATGTTGTTATAGCTAGTGTTCAAATTGTCGGCGAGAAATCGGTAATATCGTCGATAATATCGGTGTCACTGGCCTAGCGACACCAAAACCTACTAATTTCAAATCTCTAATAGATATCGACGAGATTTCGCCATTTTTTTTTTTTTTTTGGATTTTCCAATAAATTGACGAAATTGTCGACATTTTGGTAATTATCGGCCATAAAATCAACAGCATAAATACTGAAAAATCTTAAAAATAGAAAATACATTTTTTCCCCTTTCTTTCCTGCAGTTGGATTGTACATCGACGACTTGGTCTTTAAAGACTTCGATTAGAGTAATGAATTTGAAGGATTTTGACGAGATTTTCTTTATCTCACTGGGATTTTCCGTCAAAAATTCCTCAGCTGCTTTGTAAAAAAGAATCGCGTCAAGCCTGCTTTCTCAAAAAGAATGGCATTGAAGATGGTGTAGAACGGGGCTTTAGGGTTAAACGAGGAAAGGGGTTTTTGTTTCCTTTCGTTTATGGAGGGTTTAAACAAAAAAAAAAAGGGGGTTTATCTTTCCACGAATTGCGTACCGAGTACTCAGTATGCTTACGCTAAGCGTACCGAATAAATTGTGGGGCCCACTGTGATTTATGTATTTTATCCACTTCGTCCATCCATTTTACCAGATAACTTTAGGGCTTGATACCAAAAATGGAGTATATTCAATGCTCTAGTGGACCACACCACATGAAACAGTGACGGGCTGCAAAAGTTTTGGATCAAGCTGATATTTGGTTTTTCCCTTCATCCATGTCTGTGTTATCTTATGAACAAGTTGGATGACAAATAAACATCACTGTGGGCCTTAGGAGGGTTTCAATGGTGGTATCATTATTCCCACTGTTTCTTGTGGTGTGGTCCACTTGAGCTTTGGATATGCTTCAATTTTGGGTTCAACCCCTAAAATAGGCTCGAAAAAAGATGGACAGCGTGGATAAACCACATACATTCGCGGTAGGCCCTACAGAGTTTATTTGTTACGATAAAAGCACACTTAGTACGCAATTCGATTTCTATCTTTCCACTTTTTTTAACAGGTAAGCAACTTACAGTTGCGAGATGCGGCAACTCTGTGGGGCCCATCTCAATATATGCATTGTATATCTACGTCATCCATTCATTTTTCCATGCTATTTTAAGGAATAGGCCGAAAAACAAAGCATATTTAGATCTTTGGTGGACCACACCACAAGAAATAGTGCTCATTAAACACCCACCACTTCCTAGGGCCCACCGTAATGTTTATTTCCGATCCAAGTTGTTCATTAGGTCACACTGACTGGGATGAAGGGAAAACACAAATATCAGCTTGATCCAAAACTTTTGTGGCCCACAAAAAATTGTTAATGGTTAATGACCACCGTTTCTTGTGGTATGGTAATTGGTCAATCAAAAGTTGGATTTGCTGAAATTTTCGACCCATGTCCTAAAATGATATGAAAAAACAGATGAACTGTATAGATATACAACATATACATTGACATGGGCCTCACGCCCAAGTGCCCAAAGGCTTTCACAGGAACTTCCTACGAGGAGAAGCTTGGTGGGGGTTGTGGGGTCTACCATGATGTTCGCCAAAAATCCACCCCACCCATCTATTTTGTCGGATTATGTTGGGACATGGTGTAATACCCCGGCCCCAACAGTAAGATATTATCCGCTTTGGAATGGCACAATGTCCACCTCACGGCTTTGTTCTCGCAGGAGGAAGCGGTTAGCGAATCACTCGCAAAACGCCTCTTACCATTGAAGGTCGAAGCCCCACATATAGCGCAGATCTTCGGGCATTCCCTTTCCGATGTGAGACAGGCAACCCACCTCCTTAACAGCTGGCAGTCTATTTTCGAAGGCTCGTCACCAACCCGACTACGGACCATAGCCCGGCTGGGCAGGCACCGATGACGAGCCCTCGAAAATAGACTGTCAGCTGTCAAGGAGGTGGGTTGCCTGTCCCACATCGGAAAGGGAATGCCCGAAGATCTGGGTTATATGTGAGGCTTCGACCTTCAATGGTAAGACGCGTTTTGTGAGTGGTTAGCTAACCGCTTTCTCCTGCGAGAACAAAGCCATGAGGTGGACATTGTGCCATTCCAAAGCGGACAATATCTTACTGTTGGGGCCGGGGTATTACAAATGGTATCAGAGCGAGGGCACTCTGTCTCCCGAGGGGGGGTGGGTGCCTGCTTAGCCGGGCTGTGGTCCGTAGTCGGGTTGGTGACGAGCCTTCGAAAATAGACTGCCAGCTATCAAGGAGGTGGGTTGCCTGTCCCACATCGGAAAGGGAATGCCCGAAGATCTGGGCTATATGTGGGGCTTCGACCTTCAATGGTAAGACGCGTTTTGCGGGTGGTTCGCTAACAGCTTTCTCTTGCGAGAACAAAGCCGTGAGGTGGACTTTGTGTCATTCTACTGTTGGAGCCAGGGTATTACACATGGGCCCAAAATTAAAGCAGATCCAAAACTCGAGTGGGCCGCAGGATATGGAAAAAGTGGGTAAGGAAATGCCTACCGTTAAAATCTCCTTGGACTTCACCATGATGTATATAAGCTATAAATTCTATAGGGCTCACCTCGATGTATGCATTGTATATCCACACTGTCCATCTATTTTTCTAACTTATTTTAAGGCATGGTCTAAAACATGAAGTAGATACAAATTTCAGGTGGACCACACTACAAGAAATAGGGTCTATTGACCATTACAAACCTCTTGTGAGAAGCTCAATCCGATTTATTTTTTTTTTCGTTTCATCTAGGTCCACATCCTTATCAACAGGTTGGATGGTCAATAAACATTACAATGGACCCTATAAATATTTTAATGGTGGGGGTTCAATGACCACTGTTTCGACATAGTCCACCTAAAATTTGTATATGCTTCATTTTTGGGATCATGCCCTAAAATAAGTTGGCAAAACAAATGAACGTGAGCCCTAAGGTCAGTGTCCCACCCACATCGCTGGTCTTGGGGTTGTAGGGAAGTCATGCTCCGATGCATCTAATATGACAGCTAATTCGCGCCCAGATCTACAAATGTCGGTGGAACTCCGACCGTGGGGGCCCACCTCAATGTATGCATTGTATGTCTATGTTATCTGTCTCTATCCATTTTGTTATATCATTTTATGGCATGTACTACAAAATGAACACCCAGATTCATAGCTCAACTGGCAGACTGAGTGGATATGCCTCGTTTCAACACTTGAGGTCTTGGTATCGATCCCTAGTGGGGGTGGCTAACATGGAGTGTGTGTACTAACATGGGTGTGTACTAACAAGCTAACCCAAAAAAATATAATAATAAATAATAAAATAATAATAATAATAATAATTGTACTACAAAATGAAACAAATCCAAATCTCAGGGAGAACATTATCTTAGGGCAACACATGTTTTTAGGCCCCAATTAAATGAAAATTATTATGTATACGTCCTTTTTGTAATTTTTAAAATTTTTAAATGTGTAAATATGTGTATTTACGCATCTCCTAAAGTTTCATTGAAAATTTCCACTATTTTCCTATGTTTCTCCCTGTTTTCCACGCATTTCCAGTTGGCGGCGATATTATCAACGATAACGATATTGTTTCTTTATCTCTGGCCAGCGAAACTTGTAGCGATACCGACAACTCGAACACTAGTTATAGCTAGACATACCATCATGGATGCACAAGTTGCATGGATAAGAAGATTTTCGTAAATGAGTACATTATCATAATCTAACAGGTTTTCATGAGTATGTCATCAATCACGCCTATTGTCACTTATCGATAGATTATCATGAACAAATTTCCACAAATAGATGTACTACCATAGTTTATTGGATGAGCATGTTATCAATGTTAAACATACTACTCAAACAAGGAACCATGAGTCATGAGAGTAGCAAGTCATCATGTACAAGATAGTTAAATTGTATTTTCTAGTATAAGGCTTGTTTTGGAAAAGAAATGACAAAGCCGGCATGTGGTACAGTCGGGATGGTAGTATGTGGTTTTGCAAGCCGTGAGGTCCATCACAAATGACTTCTATCCAAACCAATCACATACCTGATTTGGATAGCTAGACTCAATGTGGTAAACTCCTGATCTCGGGTTAGTCCCATACTTAACTGAAATCATAGCCATTGGGAAGGTGCACACAGTATTCGAAGTATCAGTATCGCTACAAGTTTCACTGGCCAGGGATACAGAAACAATATCGATATCGCCGATAATATCGTTGATAACCGGAAATGCGGGGAAACATGGGGAAAATGGTGGAATTTTCAGCGAAACTTCAAGAGATGTCAAAATGTACATATTTAGAAATTTTTTTTAAAAAAAATTGCACAAAGAATGCATACATAACAAGTTTCTATTTAATGGGGCCTTAAAAGCATGTGCTGTTGTAAGAAATATGTCCGACCATCCCATCTAACCTATTTAACCATCCAACCTTCCATCCAAACATCCATCAATATTGCAAAATATCAACAACTCATGATATTTCACCAAGAAATCATCAACAATTGGAAAGGAAATGAAAGATTATGGTCTCAATATCGCGCATGTTGTGATATCAATGATATTGTGATATTATCAATATTATCAATGACAAATTGAACACTACGTACAACCATGTGGCCATGAAAAAATTGAAATTTGTATATATTTTTTAATAAAACAAATTTGATGATATCAATATGTTTGCAATATTATTGAAATATCGTCGATACACTTACGATACAAGCAGCAAGCACATATCCAAATTCCATATTCATTCAATCATCATCATCTATGTTGCATAAGTGATGCGTTGGAACTCAGGAGTGGAGCTTATGCTTGACCCCCGATTTTCAGGGCGTTACACATTAACTAGAATTTACATAGTCGAAAATATTGGTGATATTGATGCATTGACAATACAGGCAACACCTAGAATTTACATAGTTGAAAATATTGGCGATTACATTAGCGATATTGATACGTTACTTAGTTATACATTGCTAATACCTGGAATTTCCAATACTACCAGCGTTATCGGTATCGCTACCAGTGTTATCGGTATTGTTGAGCTGGAGATAAAGATAATGTCGGAGATAATTCGAACATTGAGTGCACATGATGATTTAGTTGCGCATCACTAGTCCGAGTGGATGGTAGATGAATGAACGCATGAGTCAAATGTTGAACATTCCTCCTCTCTACTAGTACGCATCCACACCTCATGATACATCTCCTCAAGAATCACAAACATACCACACATGTAATCTAACATTTTCACACAAGTGTGGGACGCATTTCCAAAAAAGCAGAGTCTTGAGCGCGTTAACCCCTACCCATCTAACCATTGGCTTAACAATTGGGACCCTAATTTATTTCACCCAACCCGACCTCAGTAGTCGGAATATCACACACCTTAACCTGGCACACAACAGTAGGTAGGCTCGTCACACCTCTTCCCTTCCTAGTCCCGATAGTGGAAAGGACTCTTGCACCCGTCTTATTGTGCTCACCCCCACTCGACACACAATAGCAGAAGACCTAATTGGCAAATCTTAACGGGTTCATTGGATGATAGGCGTCTCCAATCTTGGGATCTAAGCCTAGGGTGAGAATGATACACTTCTCAAATCTTCTCAAAAATATCAACCACTTGGCCATCCCAGGGCCTCAACACAAGCCATTTCGCCCAACCAGCCATCACGTGGCTGTCATACAAAACATCCACCCATGTAATACATCACCATGAAGGCCCATATAATCGTATTCATAGACCCCTACTCTTGATTTCATCCAGGCATACAGACCAACAAGAGGGTCCAAATACTGTCATATAAACATCCAGCCATATAATGCATCACAAACTGATAATGTCATAACCATATCCTGTCCAAGGACCAACACGAGGGCCCTAAATAACTATATGGACCAACACGAGTGTCCCAACTAACCATACGGACCAACACAAGGGCCCAAACATAGTACATCTCTCTCTCTCTCAAATTTTCAAAAAATTTCTAAGTGTAGCAAAAGTATAAGTGTAAGAGAGCCTATACTCTTTTATAGAGAATGGGGGCTGAGGTGGCAAGATGATGTGGCAAATTTGGCAGGTCTTATTGGAGCTAAAAGTGAGGTGAAAGGTGGTGTATGTTGTGGGTAGTGGATGGATGAAGTGGATGAAATCTAGGCATGCATTGGGTAGTGGATGAGTAAGGATTGTGGGTTATAAGTGATGCATGGTGGATGATGAAGTGTAGTGTGTCAATTGATTGTTTGATGTGATGTAGCACAAAACAAGGCATGCATTAGATGCATGTGTTGGATGAGGTGGCCATGGGTCATGATTAGTTTCTAAGGCATGGGGAGAGGGCTAATGATGGATTGTGGGGTAGAACTCATTTTTGTCTCATATGTGCTAGGTATTTATTTGTCATGTAGTGCTTGTCCTATCATAGAAGGTGGGCCTTAGGCCCACATGGGCCTAGTTCCAATGGGCGTAGTACAATAAAGGTTGCTTATGTTATGAGACACACAATTTGTGTCATGGATTCAACGGGTCGTATCTTACTAATGAAGCGTCAGATTGACGCACGGTTTTCACCATTGCAACCTTAGGGACGACGCGGTCAACATGATAGGGGTTTCGAAGGCATCCGGCACAAATCACTTGGGTGGGGTTGTTGGGTACACAAGGGTGTTGCGTACAATCAATCGACGATGCAGATGAGGGCACGTGTTTCTAAGGATTGGCATCCTACACAATGAGCCATGGAAGTTCAATTATACCTTTTTGTCACCACTAGGACAAACATTCCGCTTGTCCGTATTGGAAGAGAGGCAAATGGAGTTGCTAATGCTTTAGCTAGAGGAGAGGTCAATCGGTCTTATTATGTATTGGGAGCGTGTTCCCTCTTATTGATGTTGCATTTCTCTCTTGTTAAGATAAGTTTCATTACTAGTTAAAAGTTCATACTTTGCTCTTTATCCATTACTCTCATTCGATGGTATTCATATGCTACATTAGTGGAGGTTTAGTCTAGCATGTTAGCTGTTTCATTTATTTATTTATTTGTGTGTGGCTAAAAAGGGAGTCATATTAAGGGAGCCAAACAACAAATGAGAAAAACCTGAGGCAACATTTAAGGAGAAGTAAATATTCCCATTTACTAAAATAGAGGTTTCCTAGCCCATGTGCACCTTTACACAGAACCTGGCACGTGTGTGGAACATGGGAATGGTGCATAAGGTAGCCCCCACCATGGATATGACCTGGGGTTATATATGTGTCCACCCGCTCTTCAGGGGTGGACTACCTATAAATAAAAGGATAGTAATTTTTCATTTTTCAAAAGTCCACATTCAATATACACATATCCACTCAGATGCCATACATAACTGCTGGGTTGGCACTTATACTGCTTGGAAAGGTGCATGTGGGACAGGTTGTCTTGGGGCTAATAACCTCGCTGAAGAAGAATAGTAGAAGAATGGAGTTGACTGGCCTTTTGGAGTTCAATTGCATCATGTTGTTAGAAAGTCAAAGTTGTGGTCATGTGTGCATCAAACACATTTATCTTGCACTTTTATCCTAACATCTTGTTAATTGTAATTACTTTACCGAAGCATTCCCAATGTATAGAGACAGATGGACGATTTTAAAATTTAATGGTTTCTACAACTCTGATAGGTTCAAGGAAAATTTTATCTTAGAATCGATCCCTTGGGGGAGGGTGCTAAGTGGCGTCGGACGGTGGGCCAGGAGATATATTCTCCACTTCTTCTAGCATTCACAGAACAGGTTAAAGACCTCTAAGTTCACTTGTGTTCACTGTTGTGGCTCTGTCAAACATGGGTGACTGGTTCCTATTTCACAGGATGGAGATAGCTGGACAAGTTCTCATGTATCAACTTTCACAGCAATGGATCCCTCATACAGCTTACCTGATAATGTTGCGATGATCACCCTCCAGGTACGGGAGAAGTCTGTTTCACTGCTTCTTCTTTTTTTTTTTTCTTTTAGATTAAAGTCTATTTCATTGTTCTTCATTAACATCACATGGTGTAAGTTAGATTGCAGAGAACTTCAATGCTCTTTTTGCCATAGATACTTAGGTGCTTTTTCATTTTTTTTGTTGGGAGAATCAGTTTTAAAAAAATCGGTTGCAAAAGCATGTGGGTGGTCCTCTTATCGTCTCTCCAGCAACTTGGGGTTGGCTATTTAAAAGAAGCCAGCGAGTTTTTAACTCAAGACCTCTGTAAAGGAAGCAAACGCAATAATCATCACACAGTGTGCTGTGAAAAGCATCTGTTGGTAACATGAAACCTTAAAGTCTCATAAAAAAAAAAAACTAAGTGAATATAGCAGAAAATCAGTCCGAGCATTATGGAACCTCTTTTCATGTTTGCTATCAAGGGTGATAAAAGAAAAGAGAATGAAAGAAAAACATGCATCAAGAATCTCATAAATTTGATTATTTATTGTACCAGAATAACCATATCATAGACTACCAACAAAATCATCTGGCTTGCCAATTCAAACCCAATCACCAATCAAGTTCTACAGTTTGATATAATTCATCTGATCTTCAGAAAATTTGTTAGGTTGTGTTACAGTTCTTTATACAAGTGACTAATGTCGAAGAAGGTGGTGAAGGCAGCAGAAAGGGGCAAGAACTGTAGGCTGCCTTGCCCTTTCTTCCACGACTCCATCTCCACACACATACTTCCACCCAACCCCTTTCCACTGCCACAGGCTGCCTTGCATCCACCGCTCGTATTCCCATAGCTGGCTGCATCCCGAACTCTGTTCCAGCAACATATGCCTATTCAATTGCAACTACACCCTTCCACCATCGTCGTCTCCAAATCTGGCGCATGTCATCGCTAGATCCAGCACCGTCTTCATCTACCTACCATTTTGCCTACCTTTTAAATAAAATTAAAAAAACTTAATCTGCCCTGTTTTTGCACCTCCAATCATCTTCTCCCTCGTAAGATATGCTCATTGGATCTGATCAGCCAAACCGCATGCCACTGCACAGCTATAATCTTAATCAGAATCTTGGAGTGCTGATCTGAGGCATGACTTGCACCTGCTCTGACCAGTCCCAATCTGCACCTCTTAGATCTGAGATTTGAAGCATGGGCACTATCTATCATTTCTGGCTGAACCCACCATCATTGTTTTCCCATTATCACTGCTCTTAGCCCACCTAACAAGCATTCCTTCAAAAACCTACGATGGATTGGGAAGAAGATAAAAGGGGCATTGGATCATTTCTTGTTTTGTTTTGTACACAGTTCTCCATGGGTGATTGGGTTGCACGAAATATAGTGCACCTTCAGATCGGGCAAGTAATTACTCAATCAAGACCCATCCGACTTCATCCTCAATCTGATTAAAATCGTCCCTTAAATAAATCATCTACCCTTGCCACTTCCAAAACCTATCTTGCAAAAATGAGGCATTTGATGTGTCGTTTAATTTGTGTATATTTGACATACCTTTGGGCGCTTACTATTCAGAGTATTCTCTTTCAAGGATCTATACACTCCTCTGATTTGTACTTACGACTCGTGGGCTACCAATTAGAACCAACATGATCACTTGTTTACCATTGGAACCTTTTAGAGCCACCCGAAGAGTGGCGGTTGAATCCCGACAACAGGAAGTGTTCTGTCCACTGAAAAAGCTATGGTGAAAATTTTCCTTTGTTTTGAATCAACGTTCTCCATGCTTTTGGGGGTGTTAGAGTATAAAATATCTACGTACAACTAAACTTTTGCAGTTGTTCATACCATAGATTAAAGGTGTGCAAAGAGGGTTATGTAACGGCCGTTACGGCTATTCTATAAGGGTAACGGTGGCCACTGTTGTGCATTTTGGGGTCGTAACGGCCACAACGGACCTGTCACGGCTCCATAATAGCCCGTATGGTCCGTTACTGAGCCAATATAGGACTTTTTTCATATAAGAAGAAGAATAAACCTTAACGGCCGTTACAGGGGCCATAATGGTAACATTGGTAGCTGTTACAGCCACTATTACCATTACAGAATACCATGCTATAGACATGTTATATAGATCGATACATGTATATCTATTAAGATCTCCTACAGATCTTGATGAGGACATCCGAGCACTTATGGCTAGACGATCATCACATGAGGCCCACAGGGCCCAAGTCGCATTCCTAGCCATCGTTGAAGACCCCACACTGGGTAGATGCATGTGAGTTGCTTGTTTGGAGTGTTTAGACTGTTGGATTGCTTGGGCTTATCGATTGGCCCATTAGATTGCGCACGATTGACCTTTGGACCACTCTTGATCGTGGACCACCCCATTGGCCACGATTAGTTTATGATAGTTTAGATTTAATTGTTTTGAGTAGTTTTTGTCATTTATTTTATTATTTTTGGATTATTTTATGTTTTACTTAAGAATTGAGATAGGGTTTTTTATGATAATTCTTTCCTGAGAGAGGTTTTGTTGTAAAAGTCTTTCTTGGACTATAAAAGGTTTGGACCCCTTTTAGGGTTTGATTATGATGAACCATAAATGAAAAGAGTTTCCTCTCCTTTGCTATGTGATTTAACAATTCATCCTACGATGGGATTAATGGTGTGAAGCCATTTGGGAAGTGATTTCCCTAGTTATCCCCGTGTTCTTTCTTTCTCTCAAGGTACTTCTTTTCTCATCTCTCTTTCTTCATCTTCTTCTTGTTATTATTTTTTTTTACCTTTTTTTTTTTCTTTTTAATATTTCTAAACCAACCTAGACCTAACCTACATCCAACTGAACCCAAGTTCTAGCCATGAACAGTACCTGGTGAATAGCGTTTGTACAAACAGCCCCAATCTGTGGCCCCCTTGCTTCAAATCTTTGACTTCCCTCTTCCCTTTGATCCCCATTACAAAATCCATAAACATAAATCCCAAACCTTAACCCTAATATTTTTGAATCCCAAAATCCCCAATCTCTCGAACCCTAATTCCCAAATCTGAACCTTAATCTGAATTCCCCCAAAATCCTATAACCCTAAACTTAATTTCTCCAATTTTTCCTAACCTATTAACCCTAAACCCTCAAATCCCTATCCCCAAAATCCTAAATCCTCAAGTCCCTATATCGAAACCCTAAATTCCTAGCTTGCTAAATACTCTAAATGTATTCCCTACATTTCCTAAATCCTAACTCTTAAAACAACCCTAAACACGCAAAACCCTTAGAACTCAAGTGATTCCACGAATGTTCAGATGTAATACCTATGCTAAGTGGGAGTCCTATCTTCTACACAATCCTAATTACTTGATACTTTATAAGAATCACATTGTGGGACTGTTAGGTGTTTTGAACTTTAATATGTTACAAATATGAGTTTCTTTAACTTGTGGTAGTTAGCGTTATCTTGTCTTTTGATTGCTTTAGTTGATCCGCTATCTAGTTTCAACGCATCATATCAGATTGGATCATCCCGTCCAATATTAGATCTCCAACCTATTCTATTTATTCCCATTCTCTATGGAATGAAATGTAACAATATTCTCTACAATGTAGTCTGTTGTGAGTAACAAATACGATATATATAGCTCTACTTTTTTGCTAGAGTTTTAACGTTCCAGAAACACAGAGATCCATTCATTAATTCTAATAGTTTCTCCTTCCACTTCCTGGTTGCCTTTGTGAGAGAAACTGTCAATGTGTTTGTCCAAGGGATCTCTGACAGATTGCCATAGGTTCTTAGGAGTTCTAGGAGATTCCAAGTCAGTGAGTTATTTGATATTGTGCTAGTGTGATGGTTCATACACATGCACTCAAATTTCTCACATGGCATATATCATCATCATCATAACCTTGTCCCAGCTAAGTGGGCCCCGGTACACGTGGTATGCAACTTAAATCAAAATGTTGAAATCCTGGAACCTGTTGTGCATAGTTCATAACCCAAAACCAGATTGACTGAGCGATACTAGCCTCTGATTAATTGACATATTATTTGATTGCGAACCGTTGACTAGCTCTCATTTTAGCCTTGTAATAGATGTTAACCAATCGGCCAGTTAGAACATTAGTTCAGAATAGTATTTGGTTAGTTGACCCATCTGAAGTGGGGCTCACAGTTTAGATGGTTTGATTTGAATTAAATGCATGCAACGTGTACAATGTCTAAGTGTATGTGTATGAAGCTTCACACTCTACCAGAGCATTTTTAAAAAAATTAAAATAAAATAAAAAATCTCTTTTAAGTTTTCCCATATAGCTTGTCAGACCAAAATCCAGAACCTTCTTAGGCATACCACTGTTTGGAACTTGCATATTCACTGTGCTTGCCTCTTCAAATTTATAAGATGTTTACCATAAAATTGGAAAGTTGGTTCAACTTTGAGGTCTCGGGTCTGATTTCAGAGTACCTCGACAAACAAGAAATGAAGCAATTCATTGATAGAAATTACTAACGAGTTCTATAAGTTGATATGGTCTTTCTCTTTGAATCTCCTTTCCTTTTCTATTACCATTGCTACCTTTTTCTGTCACTATCACGACCCTAAATCTAGTGTTGGTAATCCATGATTACTATACACAAAATTTTGGTTGACAGCCTCCGTAGAACTCCGATTTAGGATTTCCAACTATGACATACTAAATCCCATAAGCGGGGCTCCACAAGGAGGATTTCTGAAAGTAAAGACGACAAACACATATCATTTTTCAAAATTTCATCATATTCAACATATATTACTGTGTACAACTGAGCACATCAAGGCAAAACCAAAACATAAACCATGTCATATATACTATACCTGATGTACATATTCAGGGTATTACAAAAAAATATATTCACTGATATGTACAAAACAAAAAAAGACAACTAGAGTCTGTAGCCTCTACTCCTGCAGCTCCCTACTCTCACTTGTAAACAAAATAGAAAGGAAAGTTTGAGCTACTAAGCCCAGCGAGTGCGTGTGTGCAGTGAAAATGCATGGTTCATGTCATGCTCATATAATGCACAGGCCTGCTGGACCAATAACAATAAAATAAAAATACAATGCATTATGCTACTTTTTATGTTCCAAATCATGTTTATATACAGAGGTGGGACTTCTACCCACTTGTAACATACATACTCTTTCAACGTTTATACAACTTTCCACATTTCCCAATTGGATCACCAAGGTCTGAAACAAAGGTGGGACTTGTATATGATTACTATCCACTTGTATAAACTTTTCCACCATGGTCAACTAGAGGTGGGACTACATAGTTCACGGGCCGAACTAGTCTAACTCACTTGTGTTGAACCTCACTATCTGCCTAACAGCGAGAAGTCATAAGTCGTCTAGTAAAACGATAGCGGACAATTTACGAGCTCATTACACATACCTATCTTTGTTTGCCCATAAGCAGGTCAGGTCAAACCTCTCAACCAATCGACATGCGTTGGTGGGAGTTGCTGTCTACTTTGGTATTTTGGCATTCCAGCACTCTGTTCTTCCACCCGGTCTAGGCATTGGTTACTTCCAATGGTACCAATCGGGTTTAGGGACTTTCACCTACGGACCCTCTAATCATGTCCTGTCGAATTACACATTTCCGGTGTGGTGTCCAGCTCAAGTCATAACACAGTATGTTTCATCGCATTTACAATCACCGTATGCATAAGTCCACACACAAGCACAATATGTCATGGTTTTCAAGGCAAGCATAGGACGACCTTCCTCATGTAATTTCCTCATACATTTAAGTTCCTCATAGGGGTCTCATGTAATACATCATGTATCTAGATGGTTTACATACTCATCATAGACACATCGTGTGTCGCTACACAACCCACGATGATCACCATATCATGATATGAATCAGTCACTCTCAATCATACGATGATACAACAACTATGAATCATGTATATGATATGCACATGACTTAGCCAATCCGGGATTCATTCTGCTATAAGACTTCATGCCACAAGCACGCTTTTTCTCAAGAATTAACTACATCAAAAGGATGAAGGATAATTCTTTCAAATGTTTTATCAGACAAGTAGCGGACGGACTTTGTAAGGGACAAAGAGAGAAACCGTTGGAAATACGTACGACTTTAAACAAAACTAAATTATTTCTATTATCTAATCTTCCATTAATAACCTAACCAACTAACTCCGAAAATCCAGCAATAACCTTAAGAAAATCCAGTAATAACCTAACCAATTTAAATCAGAAAAGCTAGTCTTCTATAGGGCTTGAAGGAAAATCCGGCAATAAGTTAACCAACTACGTCAGAAATTTCAGCAATAACCTAACCCTAAATCAGTCTTTTATAGGGCTTTCAAGGAAAATCAAGCAATACCTAACCCTAAATCAGAAAATCTAGTCTTTTCTAGGGCTTTCAAGGAAAATCCAGCAATACCTAACCCTCAATCAAAAAAATTCAGCAATAGGGTTTTCAAGGAAACCCCATTGCATATATATGCGTGCTCTTAATCGATGCACTCACATGTAACTATCAAAGGATTGGCTCTCAACTTCAACTTCTATTTCTTCTTTTTTTCTTCTTCTTCTCAACTTCACACTCAACAAGAACGAGAGGGCTGGAAATGGGTTGTTGCATGAGGGTTTTCATAGTTATGGACTTGAAAATGGTTTTAAATTGACTTTAGTCTAAAAATGAGGGTTATGGGATGTTTTGTGATGATTTTGAAGTTTAAGCTTATGGTAGCAATGTAACAATGTTATTTAAGTAATTTGAACTAAAGTATTCTAAGGATTTTAAAAAAACATCGAGGTCATTTGAATTATTTTATCAAAATAGACATGTACATATCTATTCATAACTTACAATCCGGGTGTCCTATTGACATGCCGTTTTCGCCAATAATTTCGTAACTCAACTGCGGTCACAACGGTTAAGCTCTCGGACCTAACGGTTTTTGAAAACTCGATGATGGGGCTC
Source organism: Magnolia officinalis (assembly GCA_021015155.1). NCBI lineage: Eukaryota > Viridiplantae > Streptophyta > Magnoliopsida > Magnoliales > Magnoliaceae > Magnolia > Magnolia officinalis. The sequence goes on from JAJHSJ010000005.1 coordinate 93,298,298, forward strand.
CGCCAGATAAAATAAGGATATAGTTGTCATTTTTCAAATTGTTAAATTTTAAGTCCGTATATTAAAATTCGGACATCGGGTTGAAATACGGCTTACGGCTCAATAACAGAACAACATTATGATTAAGTCAAAACATTCTCAAGGCCAATGGACCTACAGTCAACGGCTATCCAGTGTACAAACCAGATTTCGGGGCCTCGGGTCTTACAGTCACATCCCTAAATCTAGTGTTGGTAATCCATGATTACTATACACCAAATTTTAGTTGATAGCCTTTGTAGAACTCCGATTTTAGGACTTCCAACTATCACATACTAAGTCCCATAAGCGGGGCTCCACAAGGAGGATTTCTGAAAGTAAAGACAATGAACACGTATCATTTCTCAAAATTTCATCATCTGCAACATTTGTTACTATGTACAATTGAGCACATCAAGGCAAAACCAAAACATAAACCATGTCATATTTACTATACCTGATGTACATATTTAGGGTATTACAAAAATATATATATACACTGATATGTACAAAATAAAAGGGACAACTGGAGTCCGTAGCCTCTACTCCTACAGCTCCCTACTCTCACCTGTAAAAAAAATAAAAAGGAAAGCTTGAGCTATTAAGCCCAGTGAGTGCGTGTGTGCAGTGAAAATGCATGTTTCATGTCATGCTCATATAATGCACAGGCCTGCTGGACCGATAGCCCTAGGCAAATGAATGCAGCGGCTGATAGCCCGGCCCGATGGGGATGCTCAAATCAGCAACAGCGGTTGTTCCAATCTACCTCGGATCTCCCCCGTATAACTCATGGGGAGCTGGTTCTCGAAAGAGCTGGCTTGGGGGCGATTCGTTTCTCCTAGCCTTGATAAGCTTCTTCAGTCGGTCTGGTTCTGTCCTTCGTTTCAGCTCTTTAATGATAGGCGGGCCCAATCCTTTTTCTCTGGGCCTCCCCGAATTGTAAATCATCCTTTGCAATCTTAATACATCCAGGGCCGTTGGTTGGCTGTTTTTTGAAGGAAAAAAAAAAGGCCTGCTGGACCGATAACAATAAAATAAAGATACAATACATTATGTCACTTTTTATGTTCCAAATCATTTTTATATACAGAGGTGAGACTTCTACCCACTTGTAACATACACTCTTTCAACGTTTCCACAACTTTCCACATTTCCCAACTGGATCACCAAGGTCTGAAGCAGAGGTGGGACTCGCATATGATTGCTATCCACTTGTATAGACTTTTTCCATTGTGGTCAACTACAGAGGTGGGACTACATAGCTCATAGGTCGAACTAGTCTAACCCACGTGTGTTGAACCTTACTATCTGCCTAACAACGAGAAGTCATAAATCGTCTGGCAAAACGATAGCGGACAATTTACGAGCTCGTCACACACAACCTATCTTTGCTTGCCCATAAGCAGGTCAAGTCAAACCTCTCAACCAATCGACGCGGGTTGGTGGGAGTCACTGCCTACTTTGGTATTTCGGCATTCCAGCGCTCTGTTCTTCCACCCGATCTAGGCATTGGTTACTCCCAATGGTACCAATCGGGGTTTAGGACTTTCACCCACAGACCCTCTAATCATGTCCTGTTGAATTACAGATTTTCCGGTGTGGTGTCCAACTCAAGTCATAACAAAGTATGTTTCATCGCATTGACAATCACCGTATGCATGAGTCCACACTCAATCACAATATATCATCGTTTTTCAAGGGAAGCATAGGATGACTTTCCTCATGTGGTCTCCTCATGAATTTAAGTTTCTCATAGGGTAGACACATCATGTGTTGATAACCAACTATGATCACCATACCATGATATGAATCAATCACTCTCAAACATACAATGATATAACAACTATGAACCATGCATATGATATGCACATGACTTAACCAATCTAAATCCAATCCGAGATTCATTTCCTCTATAAGACTTCATGCCACAAGTATGCATTTTCTCAAGAGTTAACTATATTAAAAGGAGGAAGGATAGCTCTTTCAAACATTTTGTCAAACAGGTAGCGGGGGGAAAAGTTTGGGCCACACGGATAGGGTTTTCAAGGAAAATCCAACTAAATCAGAGAATCCAGCAATAGGGTTTTCAAGGGTTTTCAAGGAAAATCCAACTAAATCATAAAATCTAGCAATAGGGTTTTCAAGGGGATTTCCAACTAAACCATAAAATTCAGCAATAGGGTTTTCAAAGGAAAATCCAACTAAATCATAAAATCCAGCAATAGGGTTTTCAAGGGGATTTCCAACTAAACCATAAAATTCAGCAATAGGTTTTCAAAGGTTTTCAAGGAGATTTCCAACTATACCATAAAATTCAGCAATAGGGTTTTCAAGGGGATTTAAACCATAAAATTTAGCAATAGGGTTTTCAAGGAAAACCCAACGCACATATATGCGTACTCCTAATCTATGCACTCACCTGTAACCAGTGTTCAAATTGTTGCCGATATTATCGAAATATCACGATAATTTCGGTGTCGCCAGAGTGCAGCGACACCGAAACCCCAATATTTCGTTTCGTTTCCAGATTTCGCCGAAATCTCACCGATATTATCAGTATTTCAAAATACGCCGATATATCGCTTCCACGTCCCCGCGGTTCCACACCAACCATGGGTGGGAACTGTTACAAAACCCATTTAGCCAACAACCCACTTTTTGATAAAAGGGGGGTTGTCGGCGAGAAAATCACAAAAAAAATAAGAAATACCTGTTTTTTCGCCCGGATTTGATTTGGAGGAAGACGCGGATTCAGCTGCTGTCGAGTGCTGATTGGCATTTCTGGTAAGATTTAACCCCAAAAATATCTTTTTTTCCTGTCGAAGAATCCTCTGCAAGTTGTGGAAACCGCTTGCAGGCTGAGATTTCTTCGAAAATAGAGGGTTTTTTTTTTTAATTTGTGATGAGGAAGAGAGATTTGCGGTCGAAAACCTCGGAGAAATCGGTGGGAAGGAATGGATTTTTGAAATTTTCGAAAGGGGAGGGGGAATTTGGGGTTTTTATCCCAAATTGGGGACCGGGAGGGCCGCGGGGTGAATGGGAATGCGTACTAGGTTACTCTGTACGCTTTTATCGTACTGAGTACACTCTGTTGGGCCCACCGAGAATGCATCTGGTCCATCCATGCGGTCCATCCGTTTTTCTATATTATTTTAGGGGTTGAGACAAAAATTTAAGGGTACCAAAAGATCAAGTGGACCACACCATTGAAAACAGTTTGAATAATGACTTACACCGTTAAAACTTTTCTAGGGCCCACAATGATGTTTATTTCTCATCCAACCTGTTCATAAGATCACACAGACATGGATGAAGGGAAAAAACAAATAGAAGTTTGATCCAAAACTTCTGTGGCCCCCAAGATGTTTTCAACGGTAAATGTTCAATTCATATTGTTTCCTATGGTGTGGTCCACTTGAGGTTTCAATAAACTTAGTTTTTAGGCTTAAGACCTAAAATTATCTGTTAAAATGGATGGACGGAGTGGATAAATTACATAAATCATGGTGGACCCACAGGTGGGCTTTGACGATGCAAGCTGTTGCATCACTTTTACCGTGCAATCTCACCACCCCACCACGGCTTGGGCTTTGGTGCAGGCCGGTGCTATATAGGCCCCATCATGATGCATTTGTTGTATCTATGTTGTTCATTAATTTTTAAATATTATTTTAGAGCTTTACTCAAAAAATGAGGTAGATCTAAAACTTAGGTGGACCACACCACGGGAAAACAGTAGTGATTGGATATACACCATTTAAATCCTCCTAAGGCCCACTGTACTGTTTAGTTGACATCCAATGTTAATTAGCTCATAAAGACTCAGATGAAGGGAAAAAACAAAGATTAGGTTGTTCCAAAATCTTTATGGCCCCCAAAAAGTTTTTAATGGTCAAAGTTCATTCAACACTGTTTCTTTTAATGTGGTCCAATTGAGATTGGGATATACATCTTCTTTTTTTTCTTATCATAAAATAATTTATAAAAATAGATGGATGGCATGGATGAAATACATACCTCATGGTGGGGCCCACAGAGCACGGCAGGGGAAAAGTGGGCCTAACTTAGAGCGTGGCTGATTTCTGGATTGGCTACAGATAAAAGCCGTAGCCAAAGACACCCAGAACCACAGCTCAACTCGTAGACTGAGTGGAGATACCCGTTTCAACACATGGTATCGATCCCTATGTGGACCCAACCATGATGCATGTGTTGTATCCATACCACCCATTAATTTGGAGAGATTTTTTTATGGCATGAGAAAAAGAATGAGATAAATCTAAAGTTCAAGTGGACCCCACCATAGAAAACAGTGGGGACAGTGACGTCCAGCGTTCAAAACTTCTTAGGGGCCACTGAAGTTTCTGATCAAGCTGATATTTCTATTTTCACTTCATTTATCTCAATATTAACTTATGAATAGGTTGGATCTCAAAAATACATCATAGTGGACCCTATAAATACTTCAACGGTGGCTGTGATTGCTCCCACGGTTTTCTGTGGTGGATCCACTTTAACTTTAGATCTATGAGCTGAATGTCACACAATCACATGATAGGAGGATGGAAATCATCCACTGGTTGGACGGTAAATTAGTGGTCGAATCAGCATATTTCTAAACAAATAATTTTGATTATTTGTGCATTTAGTGTTAGTTTTTGACAAGTTAAAATGATGGCATCTCCAGTAGAATCATGTTTGATGGGAGTGAGTTATTCTACAAATTCCAAGATGCAGAAACATCACACTCACACATTCCTGCAACAAATTACTCAAAATGCTAAGTTAAATAAACCAAAGATGGTGGTGGCTCTGTGGGTCCTCAATTGGTACGAGCAAAGGATGACCTGGGAACAGTACTGTCAATATGTTGAGCAGCAGTACTACTCTCAACTGCCACGGGATCCGAACAATGATTACGAGCCACCTCGTCACTCTATGTGGGGATGAAACATGGCTAGAAATGTGTATTTTTTTCAATTCATTGGGACTTTTGCATGTCTTAATTGTTGTAAAAGCTTGCATTTGTATTATATAAACTAATTTTGGTTACTATTTGAGTGATTTCTTACGACAATGCATACTTTTTGGCCCCCACTAAATGGAAACTTCTAATTTAATGCATTCTTTTTGCAAAATTTTCATTCCTGAATATGTAAATATGTGTATTTAGGCATGTCCTGAAGTTTCACTGAAAAATTCCACCATTTTCTCCATATTTTCCCCTTTTTCCCTGCATTTCTGGTTATCGGCGATATTATCGGTGATAACGATATTATATCTTTATCTCCGGCCAGCGAAACTTGTAGCGATACCGACAACTTGAACACTGCCTGTAACTATTAGAGAATTGGCTCTCAAACTCAACTTCTATTTCATTTTCTTCTTCTTTTTCTCAACTTCAAACTCAACAAGAAAGAGAGTGCTGGAAATGGGTTGTTGAAAGAGGGTTTTTATGTTTATGGACTTGAAACTGGTTTTAAAATTAGTTTTTGTCTAAAAAAGAAGGTTTGAGAGGTGTTTTGTGATGTTTTTGAGAAGTGTAAGCTTATGGTAACAATATAACAATGTTATTTAAGTAATTTGAACTAAAGTATTCCAAGGATTTTAAAAACATCGATGTCATTTAAGTTATTTTATCAAAATATACATGTGCATATTTATTCATAACTTACAATCCGGGAGTCCTATTGACATGCCGTTTTCGCCAGTAACTCCGTAACTCGACTACGGTCACAACTGTTAGGCTCTCGAACTATAATGCCCTGAAAATCGGGGGTCGAGCATAAGCTCCACTCCCAAGTTCCAACGCATCACTTATGCAACATAGATAATGATGATTAAATGTTGTCCGTGTTAGTGCATTAAACATGAGTGAGATTATACCAAAACAACATACCATACTCCAGAGACAGTAAATTACGCAAGTGGAAGACTGTGATAGATATATAAAACGTATAAGGAATCGTAGGTCTCCTGAATATGATCATGGTACCAGATCAATAATTTACGTGTAAAGTTTCAAACTATACAAAATGTGCAATGTCATCTAATCAGCAACCCTGCAAGCCCCGTCGATCAGGATACGGCTCACATGAACCCGCCTGATAACTGCATATAGGAGAACGCCTCCTCGTCGTCCTCGAAATCTGGCTCCGCCTCATAGGCATCGCCATAACCTGTGGCTAAGACAGAGTCTGGTTGGTGTTTAAAACATCGTCCTAGAACGTAGGAGTGAGTAATTAACTCAGTGGAACTATAAGGCAAAGGTTAACATGTTATCAATTCAATCAAGCAGTAATGATAAAGCAGTACAGCAATCATGTCCTAAATACTCTTATTAATGCAAGAATGATATGCTAAGATAATGCATGCACTCGCCTACACTCCCTCAACGTCTTCATCTCACGGCACGCATGGCAAACTCCCGAAAGTGCTCTTCCTCGCCAAAGCACATGCAATGCGGTGCATGCTTATGTTAGTCAACACTTAATTAGATTAATTCATACAACAGTGCTGGGAAGCCAAGGTACCTCTTTTATGTCATTTCCCAACAATGATTCATTCTAGGGTCGTCAGTCCTAGTAGATATCATACGAGGCGGTTCTAGGTCACTACAAAGGGCTCGTCACCTGATCAGTGTAGGCCTAGTTTATACTCTAGTTGCTACGGAAAGGCTCGTCGCCTCAACGCAGTCTCAGAGTATGCTCGAGGTCACTACAAGGGGCTCATCACCTGATCAGTGTAGGCCGACAGCTCAAATACAGTGTCCCATACCACTGTATTCGGCTCATGAGTCTGTGTTGCTCACTGGTCACTACGGGGAGGCTCGTCGCCCCAGCGTAGGCCGACAGCTCGACCACAGTATCCCATACCACCATGTCCGGCTCATGAGGCTTTTAGCGGATCGAGGTACAAGGTTAACGGGGTTTCCACTGGTGAGTTTGGTACCTTGGATTCAAGCAGCAGTAGCGTCCATACATGGTGAACATACATCGGGTCAATCGGGTTACTTGACGAGCTCAACTGGTACGAGCGCACGTCGAATTGACCGACATGAAGTGCGTAAGCACTCCGCGTGGCCTAACCACTGTCGATAACCAAAGTACGACTCGTATTCATCGAACGCGTCTTATGTGGCGAAACAACCTTAGCCACTGATTCGAGAGTTATTACCAATTGCCTGGACTAAGCCATAGTCCCAATCATATTCAGTTGCAATTTATTCATCATATATGATATGCATAGCAGCATTGAACAACAATTCAAACATTTCAAGCATTTGAGCATTTCATGAAACACATAGTACACATGTTATCTCACATATGCATTACATCCATCAATCGCATAGTAATAAGATAGGTTACATAAGGAAAACTGTAATTATAGAGAAGGGGATTGAGAATCCTATCTCAGCACCCTTGTTACATACGTTTAAACAAGCGATTTCTCATTCAGGCATTTTATCAGACACTTAGACTACATATATACTCACATGTAATAAACTAGTTATAATATACATCCTGGTAAGCCCTTTTACAAAAGAGTTGCCACATACACAACAAGCATATATCCATAGTTAATAATCATAGCAAGCACGAATTCAAATTCCATATTCATTCAGTCATATCAACAAACACATGGAATACACTATATTCAACATAGTTCATATGTATGTATAAAACGCGGGAAACATCGTATCTAAGCATGTGATAGCAATCAAGTCAGTCATAAATCATTAACTGACATTGAAAGCCTTGAAAACCATAACCTAAACGTTTATAGTCCACACCTTTCGCCGGTAAACGAGTAACGGACTCAGTTTATATACTAAGTCTTTGTCTACGGCACGACGACAACCTATAACAGGGAATAGGTTAGCTATTCCACCTTTTGTTCTATTTGAACCTCTAAATCAGGTTAGGGTTAGGATTTCTTACCCAAGTACGGAGTCGGAATCGCCGTATTAGTGACACAAACGTGGTGGTTAAGCACGTGGAGCGTCAGGGAAGAATCCCAGAAGCAAACGCCAACTCTCTCTCTTACTTTCTCTCTCTTTCCTCCTCTTTTCTCTCTCTTTTCTCTTCTAGGGTTAGGAATTTGTATGGAAGAGAGGGGTGGGTTTAGGCCCAGAACTGACCAAAATGGCCCCAGGGCCATGGTATACTTAGGTTATAGCCAAGTGGGGGCTGTTTTGATCCAACGGAGCACTTCTGGAGGCGCCTTTTCTGCGTGCGGTCGAACTTAAGCTCACTGACATTGGATCTAGGTCGAGTTAAGTTTTCGGTCCGATCAGATTTACAAATCGACCGTGGCGGACCAGTTTCAGTTCAACGGTCACCGACATTCGATCAGGGCCACAAGTACACTGACAAGTGTTGAAAATTTCCCCTGATCCGAGGGTGTGATTGGGTCAGGTTCTAACGGTCTGAATCCCTATATTTGGCCTGCAAGTGAACGGCTCAATTCACTTAAATTTGAGCACATTTCCTAAAGATATTCGCGTTTCTCACACACCTTGCTCCGGGCTTAAGTTGTGCGTTTCTGGATATTATCTAGATTTGATTTCCGAGTTGGTTGTCAAGCCCAGCAAAGCGATCATAATGGTTTAGTTTCGCAGTAATCGGACTTTCGACGCGCGGTCCAGGTCCGATACGGAGTTTCAAGGTGCTCCAGAGAGCAACTGGGTTTTGAGATTGATCTTAGATTATAGGGTACTGTAGCGTCAATGATTCTGCAAGTTTTGGGTCTTGCAGTTCGTGTTTAAAGCGATTAGTGCTAATTTCACAAGTAATATAGTTTAGCACTTAGTTAATCTTCGTCTAATTTTAAAAGGTTTTGGTCCTGGGTGATTTCTGCCTGAGGTAGTACTCGGGTCTTTGTACGGATTTTTCCGAGACGTTACACGGACCTAACGGATTTTGAAAACTCGATGATGGGGCTCTGCTAGATAAAATAAGGACATAATTGTCAATTCTCAAATTGTTTAGTTTTAAGTCCATATATTAAAATTCGGACATCGGGTTGAAATACGTCTTGTGGCTCAATAACAGAACAACATTATGATCAAGTCAAAACATTCTCGGGGCCAATGGACCTACAGCCAACGGCTATCCAGTGTACGAACCAGATTTTGGGGCCTCAGGTCTTACATTTTCTACTGTGGATCTTCTGTTTTTTTATGTTCAACTCGAAGCCACTATATTCTCTGAACAATTATAAATTTATATTGTGGAGAATGAGAACATGTCCATGGGTTCCTTTGTACTTGAATCCTGTATCATATTAATCATACAGTGTCCAACATTTAATGCTTGAAAGCGTGGAAGCTGCTGGAAAAGCTACTTTTGCTTGCTTCTTTTCCATTGAATAACCTAGGACTGCTCATCAAGTTGTAGATGTTTTGAAAAATCTGTATCTGTATTGCCACTGCAAATATTTTTGTGATTGACCTAGGTACTTAAGATCAAGTGCTCAAAAGAAGCAGAGTACATCAGAATCTTAAATTAAAAGAATTTCACGTGGCTGCATGTGGAAGTGTTTGTCAGCTTCAAAACTCCTAGATAAAAAGTGCATTTCTATAACTGGAATGGCAAATGGTATTCAAATCTTTTGCCTGCCAAGTTGCAGTAAATCACATAATATTAGTTTCTATTTTCAAGTAAAATTTTCTCACATGTTGCAACTTATTGCATTCTTGGTGTTCCTTCAGGAGCTTGAAGACGGAAGTGTTCTTCTTCGATTGGCCCACCTATATGAGGTTTTTATCTCTCTTATTTATGCTCAAGCCAAGAGTTGGAAATTTTAGTATCTTCTACAAGTTTCTCCAAATTTATTTATTTTGGTGACCTTGCAGTTTTTGGGTCTGTTTGGACGTACCACTGAGTGAGAATGAAAAGGAGTGTGGCTAGGCAGCCTTTTGTGGAGGCTGTGCCATTTGGCACAGCCTAAAATTGCAGGTGGCAGGGGATGCAAAATGCTACCGTCTAAAAAAATGGTGCCAAATGAGAGTGCAATATTGAAGGGTCAGATCCTTTACCATTGCATTTACACTTGCAGCTACTGCTAGAGATGGACCAGGAAAGGGCTGAGCAAAAACAAAAGTTTGATTACTCCCAGTCCCAGCAATTTGATTGGGCCAAATCAAATCTAGGCCTGCCTATTGCCACCCATGTTTGCAGCAGCAGACATGCCATTGTTCACATTACGCGTGCATTCAAATCAGACCTTTAATATATTTTCTGAATCATCTCAATCTTCATTATTTTAGTGAAAATTAAATACATACATCACCAATCTTAAGCTTAAATCCATCTTCTGGTGCTTGTGTTGAAATTTGCTAGATGGGAGAGGATAAGGATCTTTCAGTGATGGCGAAAGTGGAGCTTAAAAAGATATTCCCAAACAAGAAGGTAAGAATAATGATGCATTAATGTTACTATGCTGCCAATACGAATGCTAGTGTCCAACACGGACATGATGTGTCAGATATAGTAATATGGTTGAAGCCGGCATGCTTATACATCCATACAATCATACAACGGTATTGGAAGATACATCTCTATTATGTATAACATCATTGTTGTCACATGCGATCGCATATACGCATCGCATATGCCATAATGGCATATGCAATCTGGCAAGTATGCCACGGACATGATGTGTCAGATATAGTAATATGGTTGAAGCCGGCATGCTTATACATCCATACAATCATACAACGGTATTGGAAGATACATCTCTATTATGTATAACATCATTGTTGTCACATGCGATCGCATATGCCATAATGGCATATGCAATCTGGCAAGTATGCCATGGCATACTTTAATATGCGAGTATGCGATCGCATACTACATATGCAATTGCATATTTCCCAACAGTCAATTTATTTTTATTTTTATTTTTTTCTAGTTTGGTGCACTTTTGTCTATAAATAAGCACTCACATTCCATCCATTTTCACTATTCTTTACTCCAAAGCTCTAAATCTTTCATTCGTATCTATAAATAAGCACTCACATTCCTCTTTCTCTTAACTCTAATCTCTCTACAACTATTTCAAGTATGTTTATTTTTTATATTTTGTAAGTTGTGCTTGTTTTTTGTAAATTAAGTTGTAAGTTGTAACTTATGAGTAGTTTCAAGTTATCCATTTATCAATAAAATTTCTATGTTCGAAGTTTTTAATAATTAATTCTCTCTTAATGTAGCATGTTGTTTTTTTTAATTTGTAGAAATATGATATAAGTAATTAAATATATAACTTATTGAAATACTCGAAGTACAATGAAATAAGTAAAATAACCCAATCCAATCATGTGTACTAATTAGGCAACTTTTTCCTATTTTTTTAGAATTTTTTCCTTTGTTTCAAAATCTCTCTCTCTCTCTCTCTCTCATCTCTCTCTCTCTCTCTCTCTCTCTCTCTCTATATATATATATATATATATATATATATATATATATATATATATATATGCAATTATGCGATCACATATGCAATTTGACAACATTGTATAACATCAATAGGTTTGGACATTTTGGCCATTGACATTAGTCTTCACAATATTGGTTTAGAGAGGGTAAATTCATTATTAAAAAAACATAGCTGCTCGGCAGAGAACGGTTGAGATTTTACCACACTAGGGATGGCATAGATTGCACCGTCTTCCTTGACTTCTTTTAATGTATGTATGCTAGGTTAACCTCCCATCTTCCAATTAGATGTTGTGTCTAATTAGGGGGACTCTGAGACAAAGGCTCTATGGGAACCACCCTGATGATGAGATGACATCCACTTCGTACATCCGTTAAATCAGCTAATGTTAGGACATCAGCCCAAAAATTAGGCAGATAGGGGACTTTAGTAGGCCACAGCAAGGGAAACAGTGAGGATGGCCCCTCCCACTTTTCCTTTCTCTCTTCCTGAGTAACACCTGTGTAGGGCTGTAGCCCCACCTCTCCCTCCATCTCTCTCCTCTAAATCTCTCTTCCTTCCTCTCTATCCCCTCTTCACTCCACGTGCATTACTCCTAGTTAGTCTGTAAATAAATTTAATTTGTACAAGTTCAATTTTTAAATAATTTTGTGTTGAAATTGTGATTTGTTCACCTTCACCAATCACACGTGAGCAAATGTGTAAACCTTCACTTGGACTTATTGGTGAAGGTGCTTGTTGATCAGGACTATACATTAAAAAGGCCACATATCTAGGATAGGCTGCCCAAAAAAAAAAAAAAAACACAGATTGATTGCATGAGGCTTTTGTACAGTTCAGATCATCCAATCAATCTGGTTTTGCAGCATTGGCCTGTCGAAGAAGTGGCTGTTATAGTGCATGATCACTGTCAATGAGAACCGTCGACGGATGAGTGCCGGTGAAGGTTTGGAAATTCCATCCGCCTCGTGGAGGTCAACAAATTCCATTTAATAGTACATTTGAACCACGTCACCAAAAATGTTTTTGTCGTGCATGCTCCATGGAAGTTCCATGAACCAACAGCACAAGTGGTGAGCACATCATTGGTCTGGTGACCAATGGGGCCAAAATAATGGAGTCATCCTCACCATCCAATCTGAGTTTGGCTTTCTGAATGTGGATCGTGGCTCATTCTGTGCTCAACTTCTTTTAACCTCCATTTCCAGCCCAATAATTGGCCGGATGCCATAGTCCAATCGCTTCAGTTTTTGCAGCATGGCCCATTCACTTGATGGCCCACCAAATCAATAACTTGCCACATTTAAATGTTTAGGATGGTGCATCATGGAACTCCATAAAGCAGGATCCTTACTCATGCCCAAGTGGTAAGACTCACAAGAGTTTTCAACACGAGGTCATGGGTTCAAGTACCCATTGTGGTGAAATCCCACTGTGTGGCGTGAGTGCGTGGGCATGTGTGGGGTGTGAGTGCATGTGTTAAAAAAAATGGAACTCCATGAAGCACAGTACATGGGAAAGATCAAAATATAAAAATATAGATATGTTATGATTTTGTCATAAATCCTCATCAACACATCCGGGATGCGGATTTGACCCATCAATGTGGCAACTTTCTTCTAAAATGAGTTTTTTCTTTACAGAGAAAGCATGCAAGAGATCCAATTGCCTTTTCCAGAAGAAACCATCTAACCATTCCTGTATATTTCTCTTTTCAGATAACCAAAGTGACAGAGACGGGACTATCTGCTAATCAAGAAAGGGCGGAAATGGAAAGAAGAGACTGGTTTGGAAAGTAGATGGCCCGCCAAAGGAAGAACCCAAGGTAAGGGGAGGGCCTGTTGATCCGTCTACACTGGTAGTGGAGCTGGGACCCATGGAAATCCGCACCTTTGTTATCGTGTTCGATTTTCTCAAGATGGTCAATTCTTGAAAGGTAAAAGTTCTATCACATCCATATATGAATCAAGAAGGAAGTGTTTTTTCTCATGCATATGTCCAACTGCATTCACAGGCCGTCTTATGTGTCTGGAACATTTTCTGTAACTATAACTCTGTTTTGCCATAAATCACCCATGTGGGAATTTGTGGTCTTAGGTTTTGGCAGCTTCACCTTCTAACATGTCGCAGTCATCCATGGTAGTTTGTTTATCCTTTAAACATACAACTACTTTGATGTGCATCTTCCACCGTTCACTGAAATGGCTGTGATCATAAATGTATGTCAATCCAGATCATCCAAATCAAGCAACAATTCGATGGGGGGCATTCCCCAAAATGCACCCTGGGCAGATGATCCTAACCATCCAATTGGTGGCCATAAAATGGACAATCAGAAATAAATTGGTCCTCTTATCAGCGGTTAAGGTCGTTTGATGATTCTTATGATGGGATCATCGGCAACAAGCTCATTGTTTTGGGGCCGTCTAGATGGATTTAATTGTATAGAATGTGTATTTTTGGTTATGGGCCTTTTAAGAAATGGTGGAAATCTTATATGGTAGCAGTCTAGTTGTTTTTATGGTGGGTTGAATGCTTTAGGGACTGAGATTGCTTCTTTCCAGCATAGTTCTAAAATCTCTAACTTGACCTAAAACTCGGCCGACTTGACTTGACTCGGTTAGATGGTGAGGAACTTGATCGACTCATTGATAGAGGGAATCGAACTCTAGACCACCTATGATAGCCGTCACTATTTTATTTAGCCAGTAGAAAATCTCAATATCTACCTTTTTCCCCTTTTACAATTACATCTCAGTTATTGCATGAGATTTAATAACTACTTAATATCTTAATTTAATTGTTAAATATTAAGTTGGTAAATGACATAGTTTTGATTGACGAGACAAGGGGAGGTAAATTTATGGTGGGGTACTTTAAGAATTTAAGGGGTTTAAAATTAGTCAGACTGAAATAGAGTCTATGTTGTCCAATTTCAATACCACAGGAGCGACAATGAGGAAGTATTTAAGATTGCAGACCAAGTTCCAAAATGACTACTTTTGATATTTTGGGTTAATAATTCATGAAAATGGAGAGATTGAAAAGGATATTGCTCATAGAATTTAAGTTGGGAGGAAGAAATGGAGACAAGAATCGTAGAGTTTTATTTGATTGTTGTGTGCCACTCAAATTGAAGGAAATTTTATAAGATAACCATAAGACCAACCATGCTTTTATGGAGAAAAATGTAGGGTAGTTATGGAAAAACATGTCCATATGATGAGTGTAGCTGAAATAAGGTTGTTGAGATGAATGAATGAGAAGACAAGGATAGAATAAAAAAATAAAATGAATGCATTCAAGAGAGCTGTGGAGCAACAGTGATAAGTTATAAGATGAGGGAAAGTAGGCTTGGATGGTTTGATCATATGCAAGCGAGATTAAGAACTGTTCCTGTTAGGAGCGAAATAGTATGAGTTGAAGGCTCTAAAACGGTGAGAGGAAGGCCGAAAGGTCTTGAATGGAGGTAATTAAAAAAGATTTAATGACCTTTAATCTAAGTTATAATAGCCCTTAGAGGCCTGAAAATCAATTGATAAGGACCAAACACACGCCTTTTTTCTGCTATCAGGACCAACAGCCATCAGCTTTTATTTTTATTCGAGCCCAACCCCTGCTTTTAAATTACTTCCTGTGCACCCCCTTCATCGCAGAAAAAACGTCGAAGGGGCGTTTGATTTTCACCGAGTGCCAGTTATACGCTTGCTCATGGGCTAAACTTCACCACAGTTTTAAAAATGGGGGTGACTTTTTAACGGTTCACAAGACAACTGTATGGAAATTTAGACCGTCCAAATTGCTGACCCAAATTACATTGAAAATATGATTATAACTATCTGATTTTGCCTACGGAACTAATCGCTATTTTACTTTTACCAATGCAACCTATAGCCGTCAAATGATAGTTAGGGTTGCTTGATAAGCCTGATTTCAAAGATTGCTCTAATCCACCACCTGCCTTTCTATTTGGATGGGTGGGATTGCAAGTGCTGGTTTTGGTGTGAAGTTTCAATGATCCGAACCGCTTATACGATCAGCCAAGACGTGGATAGCGATATGCAAATAATAATAATAAATCAAATCAAATTGTGTTATTTCAGTCCCTTGATCTATAAGCAGTTTGGATCATTGCAACATGCCCTAGATCCAGCGACAAACCTACAGTCCCCACATTAAACGGCATGTATACTGGCGAGTCCCACCACTCAAAACTCCTCAGAAGCAGATTTCCTACAACATCGATCCCATTCAACGTAAAACGTGGGCCCACCTTGATGTCTGCATGACATCTACTCTGTCCATCAGTTTTTCCAACTAATATTAGAGCATGAATCTAAAAATGAGGCAAATCCAAAGCCCAAGTGGGCCACACCACGTGAAAGAGTGGGGATGGAATCTCCCCCACTGAAACCTTCTTGGTGCCCACCATGATGTTTACATGCGATCCAAACCGCTCATGAGGTGATACCAATCAAGATGAAGGGAAAACACAAATATCTGACTGATCCGACACTTCTGTGAACCATTAGAAGGTTTCAAGGGTCTGCATGCCAGTCCCCACTAATTCTTTTTGACGCGGATTGCGTCCTACCCCCGGGGCTCTGTGGGGCCCACCGTGATGTAAGTGTTTTATCCACGCCGTTCATATATTTTCTCAGATCAGTTTAACGTATGATCCCAAAGGTGAGGCAGGTCCACAGCTCCAATGGACCACAAAGTGGGGATTGAACGTCCACCATTAAAAAGTTCTTGGGAGCTGGAGAAGTTTCGGATCAAGCTTATATTTGTGTTGTCGCTTCATCTAAGTCTACATGAACTTATTAATAGGTTGGATGGTAAAAAAACATCATAGTGGCCCTTAGAAAGGTTTCAACGATGGGTGTCATTATCATTGCACTGTCCTTTGGTGTGGTTAACTGGAGCTGTGGACCTGCCTCGTTTTTAGGATAATAACTTAAACTGTTCTGAGAAAAGATATGAACGGCGTGATAAAACACTTACATTTCGATGGGCCCCATAGAGCTCTGCCCGGACGGATTACCTGACGGGGTGTAACATCCCGGATTTTTGCCAACCTGGGATTAGACGTCCTTAGGCAATGGGTCGATCCTAACACCTTATCAACTTGTCAAAACTCAGTCCCAAAAGCTAAAATCGCTTGTGAACCCATTTCTTTCACAAATCCCATCCTTCACCACCTTGCTCTTCAATCTTTCTAAGTACTTTCATCCTAGACACTAACTTAAATTAGCTAAGTAGTATAACTCGGATCACTTTATATACAAACTACAAAGGCCCGGGTACCACCTCAGACAGAAATCTTACAGGACTAAATCCTTTAGAAATTAAGCGAGATTTAGCTAGTGTTAAACTAGAGTGCCTGTGAAATTAGCACCAATCACTTTAAATACGATATGCAAGACCCAAAACTTGTAGAATCATTGACGCTAGGTTACCCTAAAATCTAGAATCAATCTCATTACCCGGCTGCTCTCGGGAGCATCTCGAAACTCCGTATCGGATCTGGACCGCACGTCGGAAGTCCGATTAACACGAAGTTAAGGAACTAGGACCGCCTTGCTGAGCTTGACAACCATCTCGGAAATCAAATCCAGATAGTGTCCCAGCGCTATTCGCTTGAGCTCGGAGTGAAGAGTATGAGAAATGCGAAATTAATTCAAAATAAAATTTCTTGAATAGTAATCTGGCACCTCTCGCTTGCGGATCAGTTTTTAAGCAACCAGACCGTCAGAATCAGACTAAATTACACACCTCGGATCAGGAGAAATTTCATACACATTTACATGTACTCGAATCTCCGATCGAGATCCGCTGACCGTTGAACTGAAACTGGTCCGCCACGCATGATCTGGAAATCCCACTGAAACGAAAACTTAATAGAACGTGGATCCAGCGTTAGTGAGCTTAAGTCCGACCTTTGGCTCAAGGAGGCCCGCCAGAAGTCCTGCGTTGAGCTGAAACTGACCCGCTTTGGTTATAACTTAAATATACTTTGACCTGGAGTCTGTTTCAGTGAGTTTTTAGGCTATATAAGGACCTTAAACCCTCTCTCATTGCAGCCATACGAATTTGAGATAAAACCAAGAGAAAGAAGAGAGAAAAGAGAGAGAGTGTGTGTGGGAGCAGTGGGACCCCTCCCTGCCACTCTTCCCTGCCGCCTTACGAGCTACACTGCTCCGTTCTAATCGCTTTCCCGGCGATTCCAGCCCTATTTCTAGTAAGAAACCCTAACCCTAATCTGATTTGGGGCTTGGGTGGTTGTAGGTTATGAAATAGCTAACCTATTTCGTTCTATAGGTTGTCAAACTGCCGAATACGAAAGCTTAGCAAACCTATCGACTTCGTTACGATTCTACGACAAAAGGTGCGGACTTTAGGTGTATAGGTTATGGTTTTCAACGCTTTCAATGTCAGATAATGATAGATTCATGATCTGCATGCAATTGCACATGTACAAAGTGCTTTCCGTTTTCTGTTTCGATTAAAGATGAAGAATATGGAATTTTACATATTCTAGGTATTCGTAGAAAATACCGTATACGTGTTTTTTTGGAAATGTGTTAGACATGTTTATTTGTTGTATGGATATACGATATATGGATAAAATACTTATATGGCGAAAGGATTCACCTAATACATGTTTTACTAATATACACTATGTATGTAGAAATACTGTATTGTAAGAAGTACAGTATACATTATATTTTAGTGATGTGTTTGCCATGATTAATTGTTGTATAATATATATTGTGCATAAAATACTTACTTGGCGGATGGACTCGCCCTAATACATGTTTGTTAACATACACTATGTATTTGAAATAGTGTATGTTAAATGTTTGTGGAAATGCTTAAGTGAGTTAAGTGTTTGGATGTTGATGCCTTAGGAGGGTGTTGAGATGGGATTCTCAACTACCCTAGGGACATGTATAATTACCTCCATGAGGTTGTTTACTTAAACCGCTTACTTGCAATATATGTGTTTGTATTCCTATTGATGTAGTGCTTTACAACATGCTTTATATCATGCTTTATAACATGCCTTATAACATGCCTATTAGCATGCTGAGATTACTTTGTTTATCATGCTTTACTCCACATGCTATGGATGGAGATTGATTGAGTTTGGGACTATGTCTATAGTGCAGACAATCGGTACCAGAATTGAATTCGTGGCTGTGATTCATTTGCCACGTGAGATGTGTTCGACGAACTCGAGTCGTACTTCAGTTGGCGATAGTGGTTGGCCACGCGAAGTGCTTGTGCACTTCATATCGTTTAACTTGTTGTGCGCTCGAGCTAGCCAAGCTCGTCAGGCAACCCGATCTGTCTTATGTATGTTCACCATGTTTGGACGCTACTGCTGCTTGAACCTAGGGTACCAACTTACCAGTGGAATCCCTTTTACCATGGTACCTCGATCCGCTAAGACTCATGAGCCGGCATGGTGGTATGGGACACCGTGGTCGAGCTGTCGGCCTACGCTGGGGCCACGTGCCTCCCCTAGTGACCAGTGAGCAACCAGACTCGTGAGCCGATTATGGTGGTATGGGACACTATATTCTGCTGTCGGCCTACATTGATAAGGTGATGGGGAGCGGTGCAACTTTTGTGCGTAACCACCCCTGGCAGCCCTTTGTAGTGACCTCGAGCAACTCTGAAATCGCAGTGACCTTAGGGTTTGCCGCGGTATATAGAGTATGAACTAGCCTGTTTCTGTATTGTATGAATCGTTTAAGAGGTGATGGGGGAGTGGTGTAACCTTTGTACGTAACAGCCCTGACAGCCTGCAGTGACCTAAAAACCACCGTCGTCTGATATTAACGGACTGCGGTCGCCTAGGGATCTTGACTAGGACTACTTAGTGGTGATCAGCTGGAATCCCGCATCGACTGCTGTTTGAATGGACTAATCAAAGTATATTCGTTAGCACTGTCCAGCCTTAGTGCTTTGCTTGCGTGAATACCTAGCAGTATGAAGTGTGTAGATTTATGACTCATCTATGTAAGGGTATGATCACTGTGTACTGTCGATAGAGTGATGAGTGTTGTCCTATGCTTGTAGGTAAGGGACTGACATTGCTTAAAACATACACCTCTCATGTCTATACTGGTGAACTACGATGCACCTAGAGATGGATCATGTTTGGGATGATACAGGGGAGTACCTTAGTTCCCAATCCTGCTTTTGAAATGGACTAATTAAAAACTCGGTAATCTGCTCATCATGCATTGCATGTGCCTGGAAGATGTGAAGCACTGAGGGATGAGCATGCGCGAACATGAGATGGTGTCGCACGAGGGAGGTGTGGTAAGGGCATCCATCATACTGCATCCATACTTGCATTAATAAGAGTAGTTAGGAGTGTTTGATTTTACTGCTTTATCATTACTGCTTGACTGAGTCGATAACTGTTAACCTATGCTTTATTGTTCCACTGAGTTAGCTACTCACTCCCACGTTACGGGACAGTGTTCCAAACACCCACCAGACTTTGTCTGATTGCAGATGGCTACGCTACTCCTGAAGCAGAGCCGGACTACTACTATGATGTCGAGGAGGAGTTCTCCTGCATGTAACTCTCTAACGGGTCTCTGAAGACCTGGTACTGTATTGACGGGGCTATGGTACTTGGGATAGAAAACATTACACTTACACATTGGTATATTTTAGAATTGTACTTGTAATTATTTAACCTAGTAATGTTATCACACTCTGGAGACTCACCACAGTTTTTTATATAATTATATAACTATCACAGTCTTCCGCTTGCAATTTAACTGTCTCTGGAGTATGATATTCTGTTTTGGCTTAATCTCGCTCATGTTCAATGCACTAATACAGACAACATTCAATCATCATTATCTATGTTGCATAAGTGATGTTCTGGAAACTCGAGAGTTGAGTTATGCTCGACCCTCGATTTTTCGGGATGTTACACGGGGGTAGGACACAATCCGCGTCCAATCCACGTCCACCATTAAAAAGTTCTTGGGAGCTGGAGAAGTTTTGAATATGCCTATTCTAAGGGAATGCAAGTGTACTTGCGCTATGCCTTTCAAGTGTACCGAGAGTCCAAATATTTTTGGAGTCACTATCCAAAAGATTCACTTGATATGGTTCAATATAACTACTTCGTTGAGAAAAAATCAAGCCCGTCTACTCATTTTCTACGCCACACAACTGCAATGAAAGTGGTTTGCTCATGGATTTATTTTAACCGGTCATTTCTTATCTATATGTTTTGCTTATTAGAGGAGATGATGATCAGCCCAATTTTTTACCAACCAAAATTACACAACATGGTTTAACTGATGAATGGTTTGGATCTCACATGTTGGTAGATGCAAGTGTTAATATGCTAGTAGGGTCCGACTGAGTGGTAGGTAGATTCTGTTTCAACAGTGGATCGAGTGCCCCTCTGGTGTCAGTGGGTGCGTTTAAAAAAATATAAAAAAAAAAGCATACACTCACGCAAGTGCATGCAATTGGAGGGTCCTTACTCTTGCTCCGGTGGTGGACTCTCGAAGAGTTTCGACACCCGGTCAAGGGTTCGAGTACCCATTAGATGGTGAAATCCCACTAACGTGTGATTGTGTAGGGGTGTGTGTGCGTGTGTTAAAAAAAAAAAAAAAAAAAAAAAAGTGCGTGCAATTGGAATTGCCTTAAATGCCATTTACCCCAATTCCAATTATCCTTCATTTACTCCTTTACTCCCAACAAAACAGCCCTAAATGGAATTTCAATTTGGGATGTGTACTATTGTAATGCTTCGACTTTTCGCCACTCCCATGGGTTCACGCAGTCAGAGTAGCGATCAAGGACTGTAAAATTCAAAATGAACTAAACATAAGATACAGGCTGTCCAAAAGAATACGCCAGCAGCTTATTGGTTGAGCTTATAGAACTTAGCCGCGCTAACCACCTGCTCCTCCTCAATGTACTATTTGCTGCTTGTTACTAGGTCACCCTTATAAGGTTCACCTCCATCATTTATTCATGTTGGAAAGTTGAAACATGAGTACACGATTCAATAAGAAATCTCCTCAAGATTACACAAACGACATATCAATCAAGTACAATTTTAAATAAAGAAGTATACAAGCTAATAGCGCTCATGATACCATCTTCTTTTAAATGCATGGATGCATGAAAATGCTCATTGCCTTAGAGATGCACATCCAGCTAGATCAAATGCAAGGGACCAAGTCTTTTGAATAGTCAACATGTTCTCCATGAAGTGTATACTCCAATATATAAAAGGATCTCTCACTTATGAAATTCAAATATCATCCGGAGATCTTAAATTACAAGCAATATTCTTAGATGTTGATTGAGCTAGAAACTCTAATGATCATAAATCAAGTATAGTTTTAATTAAAGAAACATATAACCTAATAACATTCACGATACCATCTTTTTTAAATGCATGGATGCATAAAAATGCTCATTACATTGGGGATGCATATCCAGTCCGACCAAATGCAAGAGATCGGGTCTTTTAAATAGTCAACATGTTCTCAGTGAAGTGTATACTATAATATATAAAAGAAACTCTCACTTATGAAATTCAAATATTATCATGAGATCTTAAATTACAACCAATACTTTTAGATGGTGATTGAGATGGAAACTCTAATGACCGTAAATCCACCTATAGCTTTTAAGTTTATTTATGGTAAAATATTATTTCTTAGAGTTCTAAGAAACATCCAATTATTGTCCAATCTAGCACGTACTCCGAATATTGTTCCCTAGCTCACACGGAGGTTGAGCTCTTTTAGATATGATTACTTCTTAAAGATATTTATATTTATCTACATTCTCCACCTATTATCTAGTGTGATAATTATATTAGTATCATCTCTTTAGCCTCAAATCTAATTCTTTCATGTCCACACAAAACATCTTGAGGTCGACTATAATGTAGCATGACAAGTGCTTGATATTTGATATATTTTCTCTTGAGATCAAATAGAGTTGATATTTTTATTAAAGGATTATCTTCATCACGCTTTCAAAACTTGTAAACCAAATTGCTGGTTTGTGAATGCCCCATCAACTTTACGGGAGGGTATTAAACCACTATCTACATGAGGATTCTCACTATCCTTAAAATCTCTTCCACATTACATCATAAGACAATCCCCACGAGTATAACAATCCAGAATATTGTACATTAAGCAAATTGAGAGAAATCTACCAAAATCTCAACATCTCTATTATTTTATAATTTTAAAAACGTAATATAGCTCTCCTACCAGTATATAGAATGGATAAATTACTTTCTATGGCAGATACTTTTTAGCCCATACCTGACCATCTCTCTTAAAAAATTAGACTTTAGCAGTCATTCCAATGTGGCGGTCTGCACTCCTCACATAAGTGACAAACGTTTAACATATCCCTAGATCAGGACAGTCGTTTGGTGGGCCATCATGCAGATTGGCCATATCCAGAAAATAAGAGGGATTTCACTGTGGTATCGATGGAATCACTGGCTTGCAAAAAAAAAAAGGACATTTAGATCAGCGGTCCACATTCAACTAGGACTCTCAACAACTAGACTGTCATCGCTTTTCACTGGCAGTAATTTTTGGTGAATAGCTCAAAGACAAGGTGGTCTACCAAATCAACGGTCCCGATCACCAGGATGTATTTCCACGTGTACTGTGAGGAGAGAGATGCATGTAAACTTACATGCAATGATTTGCACATTCACATTCCTCAAATTTAAACTGATATTAAGTTGGGAGAAATTTACCACTGTGGTAGCCACCTTTTATCCAGCGTTTTTTATGAAGCATCGGAAACTTAACTTACCAACTTAGACCTTGCATTTGAGGAGATAATACCCCTCCTTTTCACTGTCATTCTCTCCATTTCACTCCCTTTCCTCGGTCCATGTCTGATAAAAAAGATACGAAAAATCCTTTTCAACAATGAAAATCCCACCCTCTCCATACATCTGCATTTTTTTGATTTTCTGAAAATGGTCCCTCCACGGAAGAAAGCACACACCACAGGTATAATGTAGTATATTTTCCTAAATGGTGTAAATTTTTTGTGGGCCATTGAAATGCTGGATGAAGCAGGCATCTTGGTTTTCGGTTCATCCATATAAAATCATCCCATGAACATGATGGATTACAAATAAAACATCATTGTGGGGCATAGTAAGGTTTCTATGGTGGAATCACTATTTCCTGTGGGATGATCCACTTGATATTTGGATACGCTATCATTTGGGGCTCAAACCCTTACTTTAGATGGAAAAATGGATGAACGTAGTGGATAGTCCACATACATTCAAGGCGGGCCCAACTTAGTTAACTCAATATGATAAGAGCGTATTGATTTCCAATTTGCGAGAGTTTTTGGTCCATTTAACCTACTTCTTGGCAATATGACTGAGTCGTCACTGACATTCCCGGTGCATGATTGGTGAAATTCCCTGAGCAATTCATGAATTTGACAAAGAAATGAGAAAAAATATGACCGGGAACTTCCACACATTCATGTAATGTAACGGAAAATATTATGAACTGCTTAGTCAACGTCATTAACTGCTTGGTCAAATTCACCGAAGAGAAATTGAATTTCATGTGAAGCTCGTTCAATTATGCGTTAGGGTAGTTCAATATCATTTAAAGTTCATTCCAACTCATGTTAGCCTCGCTAAATTTCATGTAAGCCTTGTTGAGTTTCATGTTAGCCTCACTCAATTTCAAGCTTACCTCGATCAAATTTATGTTTCCCTTGCTCAATTTTTAGGTTGTCTCGCTCAATTTTCAGGTTGTCTCACTCAATTTCTAGGTTGTCTCACTCAATTTCTAGGTTATCTCGCTCAAATTTATGTTTCCCTCGCTCAATTTCTAGGTTGCCTCGCGAAATTTTTAGGTTGCCTCGCTCAATTTCACCTTGCCTTGCTCAATTTTTTAGGTTACCTCACTCAATTATCAGCTTGCCTCGCTCAATTATCACCTCGTCTCGCTCAACTTCTAGTTTGCCTCGCTCATTTTTAACTTGCCTCGCTTAATTTTGAGCTTGTCTCGCTCAATTTCTAGGTTGCCTCGTTGAATTTCTAGGTTGCCTCGCTCAATTTCTAGGTTTCCTCGTGCAAATTTTACGTTGCTTCGCTCAATTTCTAGGTTCCTCGTGCAAATTTACGTTGCCTCGCTCATTCGTTTTCCCTTGCCTCTCATTGTAGGTTCTCCCTCTCACTTTCTATTGCCGCCTCGCCTCGCTCAATTTCTAGGTTTCTTTGCTGAATTTCTAGGTCGACTCGCTCAACTTTGTAGGTTGCCTCGCTCAACTTTGTAGGTTCCCTCGCTCACTTTCTATGTTGCCTAGCTCAATATCTACATTGCCTCGCTCAATTTCTAGGTCACCTCACTCAATTTCTAGGTTGCCTTGCTCAATTTCACCTTGCCTCGCTCAATTTTTTAAGTTGCCTTGCTAAATTTTCAGCTTGCCTCGCTTAATTATCACCTTGCCTCGCTCAACTTCTAGTTTGTCTCGTTCATTTTCTAGCTTGTCTCGCTTAATTCGTAGCTTGTCTTGCTCAATTTCATGTTTGTCTCGTTGAATTTTATATTTCCCTTACTCATTTTCTACTTCGCCTCGCTCAATTTCAAACTCCCCTCGCTTGATTTCATGTTTCCTCCGCACAATTTCTAGTTTGCCTCCATTAATTACCAGCTTGCCTCGATGAACTTGTAGCTTGCCTCGATCAAATTCATGCTTGCCTCGCTTAATTTCACTTGAGTCTTATTCGCTTTATGCTGAAGCTCGCTCAAATTCATCAACATCTTGAATGAATGATTCAACTATGTTTAATTTTTTGCAGTATGATTCATTAAGTATGTAGTGAACTTTATTTTTGATATTTTTCTATTACATGTTTGTAGGTGACGATTTTTGTACTAAATTTTCAAATCCTTCCTCAATTTCAACTTGCCTCGCTCAATTTCTAGGTTGCCTCGCTGAATTTCTAGGTTGCCGCCTCGCTCAATTTGTAGTTTGTTTCGCTCAATTCCTAGGTTGCCTTGCTCAATTCCTGGCTGTCGCATTGAATTCGCTGAATTTCTAGGTTCCCTCGCTAAATTTCTAGGTTACCCTCGCTCAATTTGTAGTTTGTCTCACTGAATTTCTACGATGCCTCACTCAATACCTAGGTTTCCTCGCTCAATTCCTAGGTTGCCTTGTTGAATTTCTAGGTTCCTTTGCTGAATTTCTGGGTTACCTCGCTTAATTTGTAGTTTGCCTTGCTCAATTCCTAGGTTGTCTCGCTCAATTCCTAGGTTGCTTTACTGAATTTCTATGTTGCCTTGCTCAATTTGTAGTTTGTCTCCAATTCCTAGGTTGTCTCGCTCAATTTGTAGTTTGTCTCGCTCAATTCAAGGTTCCCTCACTCATTTCTTAGGTTCTCTCGCTCAATTCCTATGTTGCCTCGCTCAATTCCTAGGTTGTCTCGCTAAATTTATAGTTTGCCTTGCTTAACTTGTAGGTTGCCTCGCTCAATTTGTAGTTTGCCTCTCTCAATTCTTAGGTTGCCAAACTCAATTTATAGAAGTCAAAATCTATGTCGGGCTTCTTCACGGTTGCCTCTCTCACGTTTGTCCGGGCTTCTTTCCTTCTTTTTTTTTCTTTTTTTTTTTTTTTATCCTTACCAATTGTGGACATGACTTAGAGGCTAACTGCGCATAAATGTGTTAAGATTATATGTTCATGCACACGCAAGAGGGGATGGGAATAAATCAATATACAAATACTAGTAATCCCCCAATTACAAAGATAATATGTTAACAGGAAAAAGAAACCTCCCGAAGCAAAGAAATGAAGCAAATATTCACATCTACAAAAGCATTTAGACTATTTTTAAGAATAAATTAAGAGTTGGAAAATTTAATGCCCAAAGAAATGCCAAAGTGCATTCAAAAGTTGAGGTAGTAATCATTTATAAGTTCACGTGCATGCAAGAGGGGCTGGGAATAGATCAATATACAGGTGCCAAGTATGGTAATCTCCCAGTTACAAAGATATTCTGCTAATGGGGAAAAAGAAACTGCCTAGAAGGAAAGAAATGAAGCAAATATTCACATCTACAAAAGCAAATGGATGACTGTTTTTAAGAATAAAGAGTTAGGAAATTTACTGCCCAAAGAAATGCCAAAACGCATTCCAAAGTTAAGTAATAATCACTATTCACTAAGACATGTTTTTATCATATAGCCAAATCTTTCTGACAAACACAGTTGAGCTTGCAGAAAAAAGGATACAGAATATTGGCAAGATAACCATACATTCTTGTTTTGACACTAATTCAAATGGTAACACATCAGCCATTTTCTCAAATACAAGAGGTTCTCACGAGTCGAATTCTTTTCTGTGGAAAATCAGGCAATAAAAGCCATCTTCAAATGAAAGTTATTGCCTTAATATTTCGTGAACCATGAAAATGAAGGTCATTCGGCTGTTCTGTAAAGCCAACAACACTATCCCATCTCAAAGAACTGCATCTTTTTATTTCATTAGTTATTATTTTTACCTTCTTTCCATTAGGCCATGTTTGGAAACCATGGATTCAGTGCCAAATAGCAGAAAAAGAAAATAAATTTCCTTTGATGTGACTATTTGTTTTGTTTGGATAGCAAAGAAAATGGTGGATTCCACCAAGCAATCATTACACTTGCATAATTTGAATTATTTGCACAGCCACAAGAAAGTAGGTGAGCATTGTGAGAGGAATATGAGATTTCCACTTGCTACCCAGGCAACTATTAGATAACACTTGATTGTAATGAGCTCGTTGATTGTAATAGGGAAAGTGCTGAAAACTAGAGACTATAAACAGAGACTATCAAATGAATTTCTAGCTAGGTTCCCTCGTTGAATTTCTACGCTGCCTCACTGAATTTCTAGGTTCCCTCGCTCAATTTATAGGTTGCCTCATTCAATTTGTAGTTTACCTCACTCAATTCCTAAGTTGTCTCACTCAATTGTAGTTTGCCTCTCTCAATTCCTAAGTTGTCTCACTCAATTATTGTTGTCTTGCTGAATTTCCATGTTACCTCGCTGAATCTCTAAGTTCCCTCGCTCAATTTATAGGTTGCCTCGCTCAATTTCTACGTTCCCTCGCTCAATCTATAGGTTGCCTCGCTCAATTTCTACGTTCTCTTGCTCAATTTGTATGTTGCCTCGTTGAATTTCTAAGTTCCCTCGCTCAATTTATACATTGCCTCGCTCAATTTCTATATTCCCTCGTTGAATTTCTAGGTATCCTCGCTGAATTTGTAGGCTCCTTCGCTCAATTTCAGGCTTACCTCACTGAATTTTTAGGTTCCCTCGCTTAATTTATAGGTTCCCTCACTCAATTTATTAGATGAAAATTGAGGCATGCAAACAAGGAATTCAGCAAGGCCTCGTTCAAATTCAAAAGCTAGTAAGCTTGCCATGATCGAGGCAAGCTAGAAATTCAACGAGTCAGGCTGATTTTGAGTCAGGAAAACATGAAGTTGAGCTAGGCAAGGTGAAAATTGACCGAAGTAACATACGAATCAAGCAAGGCAAGCTGAAGATTGAGTCAGGCAAACAAGGAAATTAGCGAGGCAAGCTAGAAGAAATTGATGATCTGTTATGATATCAAACAACTGGATCTTATACTTATATAATGCTTACCTTTACCCCTTTGAAATCCCACCATCTTATTCCAAGTAAACTTGTACTCTCACCTTCTAATGTGGACATAAAAAACCATTACACAACGTTTCATAGTCAAAGGGTTGCAGAAAATGTTCGATGGCAACAATCAAACATTTTTGTTTCTTACTAGAAGATTGCTAGGATTTACAAAGAGTATCAAGATATGCTAGTCACAAGATCCATTTTTCTTATTTTTGTGGGTTGGCTTGGTACTCTTTCGATCATTCTGCCTAGTCAGAAGATCCCTTTTTCTTCTTATAATCATCTTCAATGAATAGTGGAGGGGGGAGCCTTACATGGCTTGCAAGGCAATTGAAACAAGAGGAGGGGGGGAGCCATTACATGGCTTGCAAGGCATGAGTGTACGTGAAAAAAAAAAGAAAAGGAGAGGGGGAGATCAGCTTACAGTACCTATGGCTACCGTTATAATCCGTAGCCAAAGCCTTTCGCAGGAAGTTCCTGTGCTGAGAACCCAGGTGGGACCCACTGTCATGTTTGTGAGAAATCCTCCACGTCCATCCGTTTTGTGAGTTACTTTTAGGGTATGAGGCCAAAAATGAACCATATCCAATGCTCAAGTGGGGTGAAAACTTGGTAATTGAATGTCCACAGTTGAAATATTTGTGGGGCCACAGAAGTTTTTGAGTCATGCTAATATTTATGTTTTCAGTTCATCCCAGTAGGAATGACGTTATTAACGGTATGGATTGCATGTAAGCATCATTTTAGAACCCGGGTAGGTTTCAATGGTAGGAATTTCCGTAACCACCTTTTTCATTTAGTACGGCCCACTTAAGTCTTAGATCCTTTTCTATTTTGGTATACTCCCATAAAATGAACTAAAAAAAATGGATGGACGGAGTGGATTCATGAAAAACATCACGGTGGACCCCACCTAAGTTTTCAGCACAGGAACTTCCTGCGAAAGGCTTTCGCAGGAAATCCACGTCCGTGGGGGGGGTGCCAGTTCTGCGAGCCCACCCCTATTCGGGTTCGATTTTTGAGGGGGAGGCTGCCAAACCAGCTTCTGTACCTATGGCGACGGTGATAATCCGTAGCCATAGATCAACTTTAAATAGCAGATATATTTTCGTCCTCAAATACTCTGTCCGTACGTAAAGGCCCAAGTTGGTAATTTAAGGTTGGGACATCTCATAAAAGACGCTCGGTAAAAGGTGGCGTCTACAATGGTCATTTTCTCAAAAGTTGGCGGAAAAGGATCAGACTCCCGTCTTTCAAGCGAAGACACTTTCGCTGTCGATGAAACATCTGATACGCACTGTCGAGTTTTCGATTATGAAGAGTGGGGCCCATAAATGGGTAATCGAGACCATTTTATATGCTCTGTAACATCGATGATGTACCCCATTCTTAAAAATACTGAACAAGAAGATCTTAACCTTTTAATTTCAGTAACATAGATAAACGGTTAGAGGAGAATTAAACAACGGTCCACACTCAACTAGAACTTAGGAAGCTTTGATTTTCCAATCCGAGACATTCTCTAGAAAATTCTCCATCCATGGAGATATTCAATAAAGCAATGGTCTGTTATCACATTATCATGGGTCCCAGTAATTTAAACTGAAAATCTGAAAATCCGTGTATACTGTTCAAAGATGCCATCCACGTACCATATACCCCTCCCCCCCTCTACTTTCAAGGAAGCGGATTGTGTCCAGCCCTCGCCTGGACAGTAATTCGTCCAGTTAGGGGGTATGCAGGGCCCACCGTGATGTATGGGTCTTATCCAAGCCGGCCATAAAATTTTCCAGATCATTTTAGTATAAGGAATAAAAAACAAGATGTATCTAAAGATCAATTGGACCACAACATAGGAATTGGCGGTGGCAACGACACAAACCGTTGAAACATTTATAAGGGTAAGTGTGATGTTTATTTTCCATCCAACCTTTTCATAAGGTCATATAGACCTAGATGAAGGGATGAAATAAATATAAGATTGATCCAAAAGTTCTGTGGCTCCCAAGAAGTTTTTAATGGTGGGAGTTCAATCCCCAATGTGTGGTCTGCTTGAATAATGGATGTAATTTATTTTTGACAAATTTCCCTGAAATAATCTTTAAAAAATAATTAACTGCATGGATAAAACCATGCATTACTGTGGGACCCACAGAACCCTACCTGGACGGATTATAGGCCAGCCAGGGGCAGGACGCAATCCGCTTCCCACTCTCAAACCTGCTGATTTATTTGATACTCTGCCTGTGTATGGTGCTTGATACGCATGCACTTACAAATAGTAAACGTAGAATGTATTAACTCAAATTAAACCGACTACATCGTGGATGTCACTGTCTCCAAGTTACGAACTAAAATCTCAGATTGGTTGACAATCCTAACCTCTGATTCGTGGACACTACTTTTTTGAAAATAAGAATTGGGTTTTTTCATTTTAACGTCCAATAAATGCCTAGAAATCTAATATATTAATATATCCAATCAAAAGTAAATTTTTATCTATATACATCTAAACTTTTACCAACAAATTGAACGGTTTATTTTGAATTAATTTTATTCCACGTTTGCAATTTCTCAGCAATATCTAACTGCCTGCGTATCATCCATCACTCTCTACCAGAGTATCAAAGTATTTCTCGTCGGACTTTCAGTGACAGAAACCTGTGAAGAAAACGCCATTTCCTGAGTGCAATCACTCGCTAAATCCTTCTCTTCTCACTAAACCCCCCAAAGTCGAGGAAATAACAGTTTTGCCACTGATTCTTTCTTTTTAAGCTCTTTGATTCTCCCAACCCTACCTGCATTGACATCCATGGCCATTGCACCGCTTCTGCTGTTGTATTTCTCTGCTCTTCTGTGCGTTGAATCGCAGTACATTGCTTACAATACATCGCAGCGGATCGTTCCCGGGAAAATCAACGTTCATCTTGTCCCTCACACGCATGATGACGTGGGATGGTTGAAAACCGTCGATCAGTACTACGTCGGATCGAACAATTCGATCCAGGTATTCTATTTTCTCAAAATGTTCAGTTATTTGATTTTTGTAAATTTATTTATTATTTATTTTTTTAAAAAAATCCGGTTTCAACTCAACTAATTTCAAGTGATATAAGAGGCGCTTCTTTTAGGAATTTAGCCTATGCAGCCAGTACATTTCTACCTTCTGCCAGGATGAGACTATGGTCGAGCGATCCGTGCCGTTCATTTTGTAGGGCCCACCACAGATTAGCTGTGACCCAATGTTTTTACTGAACGGATGATTGCAACTGTCCAATCAGTGATGTGCAAACTTATGGCAGAAGAAGATACTGGCATTGTCCCTCATCTGATGCGTCAAAATTTCAATGATTGAATGGCCGTCTGATTCATGCAATTATTGAACTGTTGGAGTTGGAATCGGACTTTGGCAGAGTGATCGGCACCTTTCATTCTTTGGGCCCCACCATCAATTAGCTGTGGCCAAAAATTGCCACCGGCTGGATCATTGCAACTGTCCAATCAGTGATGTGCATAACTTACGGTACTGGCAATGGTCCGAACAGCCAAGTTGATGTGAAAAAAATTCATTTGTTCGAACAGCCAAGTTGTCTGATTCATGCGATTTTTGGACTGTGGGATGTTGATGGTGGGTCCCACCAGATGAATTTTTCTGACAGGCAGACCATTGCAAATTGTCTATTTTTCTTTTTGTGGAAGCACATGATAAAGCATTGTGCATGGCACATTGGGTAGATAACTTCATTTTCTTCTTGTGAAGGTAGCCTGTGTACAAAACGTGTTGGAATCTGTTGTTTCGGCATTGCTGGCGGATAAGAATCGGAAATTCATCTATGTGGAAATAGTATGGATTTCATCTTTCTATTTATGGCTTTAGATTAATTTTGTTTGGTTAGATTCTCCTCATAGAATCTTTTGCATGACAATTATCTTCCCTATTTTTTGAATAATGTCAAAATGATTCTATGGTGGTGTTTTGCTTTTATTTCCCCTTTCCGATGTAGGCATTTTTCCAGCGGTGGTGGCAACAGCAGAGTGATGCAGTTAAAAGTATTGTCAAGGATCTTGTGAGCTCAGGCCAGCTAGAGTTCATGTACACCCCTTCCCTAGCCTGGTTTTCTTTTGTGTCTCCACTGTTTCCATCTGGTGCTAATAAATCTTTTGAGTTGCCATTTAAAAAAGTTTTAAATGGACTTGTGAAACTCAAGAAAAATGGAAAATATCCTTTGGTCACGGCATTTTCTAGTTTGGAAAGAAATGGCACATAAATGGTATGAGAAATTTAATAGTAGTGGTTATTTTCATTTTGGCATGTTTACTAAAGTAAATATGTAATTTTATTTGGAAATTGGTTAGTTTGGTGATTTTTTTTCTTAGTTTTATAATATCAAGAATAGGCATGCCTTTTATTGTAGGTTTCATTTAAAGTTGATTGTTATCTACAGTTTCGAGTTCATTTTTCGGACCCACTTTGACTCCGCCTTCCTAGGCTTGCTATCATTTTGTAATTGGCATGACCCTGCTCTCAATGTGAATCCTCTCTTGCTACATTTTGATTTGTGCAGCTAAAAGTTGAAAGCTTGGGTAGGTTATTCATTTTCTTCAAAATAAAAATTTCTCCAATTTTAGTGTGTGTACAGAAATCTTTTGTCCAAGAAAGGATGGGTCTGGACTCTGGAAAGTTCTCTTATCTTCTACTAGGACACTCCCAACCATGCATATGTTTATTCTCTTTGAACACCATGCATTTTGATGCCATTTTGTGTGTGCACGTGCACACAAGTGAGTGGCAAACACAAGGGCACTTGACACGTGTGTGAAGGGTACGAGAGTGTTTGTTATTGGAATTGTTGATTTTTGTTTATTGAAAAGTGCCGAAGTGGAAAGAAATTTTGAAGAGAGGCTTGAGTTATGTTACAATGCCGTTCTCTTTAAAGTGATTTTCTCACTATAGATAGTGAAACCAGTTTGCTGGAGGGTTAAAAGCAAATCTACTTCCAAGATTAACTCAAGCCTTCCTCTCTACTAGAGAAATGTGTGCTCCAACATGCAAGATCCAAGCAACACCCACTGAAAGCACACAAAGCACTTATTCGCACAGACTTAGGGCATGTTTGTTAAATCTGAAGTATGATTCTTGAATAGGAAATATGAATCTGAAGTCTGAAAACTTGTTTGTTGGAGGGTTAAAAGCAAATCTACTTCCAGAATTAACTCGAGCCTTCCTCTCTACCAGCGAAATGTGTGCTTCAACATGCAAGATCCAAGCAACACCCACTGAAAGCAAAACACACTTATTTGCATAGACTTAGGGCATGTTTGTTAAATCTGAAATTTGAAGCCTGAATCCGAAGTCTGAAAACCTGTTTGGTAATTGTCTGAAAGAAGTGCTGAAGTCTGAAATTAAGTATTGAATCTAAAACAACCTATTTGTTAACAAATGTCTGAAATGTCTGAAATTTGTTAATTTGACACATTTGCCCATCTCTTGTTCAGATATGTTTTACATTATAAAGGGTTTATTTTTTTTATTAAATGAAAATCTCTGGTGGACCACACCACATGAAACAATGGTTATTGAATGCCCACCAATACCACTCTCACAAATCCAACTTTGACCTTGGGCTTGCATGTAAAGTGCTCTTCGTGGATAGATACACATCGATGTAAATCCTTTAATATGTGTTATATCCACACCGTCCATCAATTTTGCAATATCATTTTAGGGCATGACCCTAAAGATGAAGAAGATCCAAAGCTTACGTGGACCACACCACAGAAAGTAGTGAGACAATGGCACCCATCGTTGAAACCTTCCTAGGGCCTACCAGGATGTTTATTTGCCATTCAACCTGTTCATAAGGTCACATAGACCTGGATGAAGGGAAAAACAAATATCAGCATCATCCAATACATTTGTCGACCACAAGAAGTTTTCAATGGCAAGCGTTCAATCCCCATTGCTTCTGTGGTGTGGTCCATTTCCTCTTTAGATCTGCCTCATTTTTTGTATCGTTCCATACAATGATCTCACAAGATGGATGGACAGTGTCGATATAACACATACAACTCAAGACGGTGTGGCCCATCTCGATGTATGTATTTTGTATCCACACGGTCCATCCGTTTTTCCGAATCATTTTAGGACATTGTCCCAAAAAAAATGAAGTAGATCAGGTGGACCATAAAATAGGAAATAGTGGTGATTGACCATTAATGGGCCACAAAAGTTTTGGATCGAGATGATATTTGTTTTTTTCCCTTCAACTAGGCTTTTGTGACCTTATCAACAGATTGGATGGCAAATAACACTATGGAAACATTAAGGTGCGCCCTAAGAAGTTTTTAATGGTAAGGCGTTCAATCACCACCGTTTCCTATGATATGGTCCACCTGATGATTGGATCTACTTCATTTTTGGGATAATACCCTAAAATGATTTGGAAAAACGGATGGATGGAGTGGATACAGAACAATACAAAACAAATACATCAAGGTAGGCACCATAGTAAGGGTTGCATTATCTTGGGTGAGGTCGGGGTCTCACCTAATCCGCTCTTGAATTTCTCTCCCCCAAATAGTGCATGCTACACAATACAACTTTTCACATGTGGAACTTTTCTGGGTCCAAGCATGATTTTTGTGTTAGATCCACACCGTCCATCAATTTTTCTAGATAATTCTAGAGCATGAGCCCAAAAATGAGGAACATCCAAAGCTCAAGTGGACCACACTATAGAAAGCAACGGGGATTGGACAAGCTACCGTTAAAACCTTCCTAGGGTCAATCGTGAGGTTTACTTTCCATCTAACTTGTTGATAAGGTCACACATACTTGGGTGAAGGTAAAACACAAATATTAGCTTGATTAGAGCCTTCTATGGCCCCAAGAAGTTTTCAATGGTAGCGTTAATTCCTACTGTTTCCTGTGGTGTGGTCAACTTGAGCTTTGGATCTCCCTTTTTTTTGGCTCATATCCTAGGATGATATGAAAAAATGGATGGATAGTGCGGATCTAGAAAATACATCATGTTGTGGTCCACGTAAATTTCACACACGTCAAGAAATTTTGTTGTGCTCTGTGTAGGCACATTCAGGGGAGAGAAGAAAATCGGAAGTATTGACATGTAGAACTTTTGTGGGTCCCATCATGATGTGTGTGTGTCAGGTCCACATGATTCATCCATTTTTACATATCATTTTAGGGAATGCATCCAAAAAGAGGCAGATCAAAGGCTCCAGTGGGCCACACTACAGGAAAAAGTGGGAATTGGACGCCTACTGTTGAAAACTTCTTAGACTCTGATCAAGCTGATATTTGTGTTTTCCCTTCATCCAGGTCTGTGTGACCTTATGGAGAGGTTAGATGGCAAATAAACTTCATAGTGGACCCTATGAAGATTTCAATGGTAGTCATTCAATCCCCGCCGCTTTCTGTGGTGCAGTCCACTTGAGCTTTGGATGTACCTCATTTTTGGGCTCATGCTCTAGAATGATCTAGAAAAATTGATGGATGGTGTAGATCTAACACATAAATCATGGTGGAGCCTAAGAAGTTCCGTGAATTAAAAGTTGGGTTTTATAGGATGCAACTTTAGAAGCAACATGCGCAAGGCAATTTTGTAAGCAATTTTTTTAAAAGAATCCACATAGCGCATTTCATATTTACCGTTAAGCCAGACCCCCATCATTGAAAAAAATCAAGGAAAATCACGGAGCACTTTAAGAGTTCGGCGTTAACAAACATTGCTTAACGCGGAGTGCTTTCTGGGTTCCGCATTCAATGATTTTTTTATTTTTCAATTTTAGCAAACAGGCCATTGGCAAAAGCTTAGTTTCTAAGGGCATGTTTGATTTTTCAGAGTAATCGTAAATGCATTGCAAATATGTAATAATTACTTCCTAGGGTAATTACCTCATCGTTCCCGAGGGTTGATTTG
This sequence comes from Magnolia officinalis, assembly GCA_021015155.1. Classification (NCBI taxonomy): domain Eukaryota; kingdom Viridiplantae; phylum Streptophyta; class Magnoliopsida; order Magnoliales; family Magnoliaceae; genus Magnolia; species Magnolia officinalis. The sequence goes on from JAJHSJ010000005.1 coordinate 93,334,405, forward strand.
ACTTCTACTTTTTTCAACACTAAAATCGAGGTTGCCCACAAATATATGTGGGGCCCATCATGATACATATGAATTATTCACACCGTCCATCTGTTATGCCAACCGAATTTAGGCCATGAGGCAAAAAATGAGGTAGATTCAAAGTTCAAGTGGACCACACCATAGGAAAAAGGGAATTAAACATTCACCGTTAAAAATGTCTTGAAGCCACTGTTTACTTTGGTGTGAGCCACTTGAATGTTGGATTTTCCGTATTTTTTGGCTTATGCCTCAAAACGTTGTGGTAAAACGAATGGATGGAACGGATATATCATATGCATCACAGTGGAATCTAGAAATTTAAACTAGAGCACTTTTAAACCGTTTTTCAAGATACCCCGATGGATTTTCAAACGGGTGAAATGGTAATAATTACCCATTTACAGGGTATTTACACCCGCTTTAAAAAATCAAACAGGCCCTAATGCAAAACCCCTTTTTAAGAGCAATGAAGAGGTCTTTGGTAGAGTAGCTTGTAGTATTCCTAGAATGATTCAGGCCCGGGTTTTTATTACGCCCCGGTGGTGAATTTGGAGCCTTTGAATGTGTCTTTTTAGTCAAACTAAACAATCACACAACCCTTGCTGGTGCCTATTGGAAGTTTGAGTTATTTACAAGTTTGCCACCACCTCCTGAATTCAACCTCGTCCATCGGTTAACACAACAACGGTTGGGAAATGATTAAGGCTCTTCAAGCTCCTTGTGATGATGCAAAGTGCAAAGTGCTCCATAAGTGCCCTTGTGCCCTAGCCATTCCCTGAGATAATGTGTCATGTGTGTGTATGTGAGTGTGGATGGTGTGATGTCGCCTGCGCCGCATGTCTTGCGCGCTTGTGTGAGTTTAGATGGTGCGATAAGGTGCTTCATGAGGGTTGATGCCTGATCCCTTTTCCTCTAGCCACTCTCTTTTCATCTTTTTGAAAAACAAAAACACAAAAACAATATATTTAGTCTCTTTTAAGAAGGGAAAAAAGTTACTTTATGCTTTAAAAAACTTTGTCAAACTTTTCACAAAACAGACCGATGAACTATTTATTGTGAAAATACACAACAAATTGACCTACTTGATTCGGCTCAAAGCCCCAGCCTAAGTTCAACTTTGCCATTGAGTTAACCTGTCAAATATTGCAAGTGACAGCCATAAATCACTTTCTGACCAATTGAAAGAAATGATCCAAATCCTGTGTATAGGGTCACACCCCTTCACAGGTCAGATTATCCATCAAGAGTTTGACTGCTAGGGTCATTCAAACTCAAAGTAGCTTGTTTAAAGTTCAAACAAACACTTTCCTACCCAATGGTGGTAGAGGCATTTGAACAAACACTTGAAAGTTCATTTTAGACGCCCTCGATTTATTATGTGGAGGGTCTAAACATGTTTTGATTCATCCATCAATTTTGTCTTAAGACTGTTGAAACCCTTATTATCTGTCATTTCAATTTTCAATGCTATTTTGTTTTTGTTAGAAACCTCTCTATTTCACTTTTCGATTCTATTTTAAATAATCTCTCTCTCTCTCTCTCTCTCTCTCTCTCTCTCTCTCACACACACACACACACACACACACACCACACACACCACACCCCTAAACTCCAACCCCCCTAAACCACAAAAAGAAAAAAGCTGAAAACGGAAAAAGGATTTGTTCCTTTTCCTGCACATTTTATTATTTAAGAAAAGAAAAAAAAAAGGGTCTTATTTAAACCCAATTATGACATCCCTTCTCTCCCTCGTCTCAAAGTGCTCTATTCGTGTTGAGAGAAATACACTCTATTACTTTGGAGTTTGGGCTGTGAACAGAGTACAAATCCATGAGTAATGATGGAATTTTACCGGATTGGATTGTATCCTAGGGACGTGTCTAGTAATAGGTTTTTGGTTCACACGACCAATTGCAGCCAATGCTTTTAATCATCTTAAATAGAATGATTCAAAGCAAAGCCTTCTAGTCCAATATAGGTGCAAAATTGCAATCTTCATCACCATTCCAAATCAATATTAGGCTATATGAATTGGAATTTGTAAGTATGTTGTGTTTTATGCCCTTGATAAGTGGAGTGGTGGAACAATTTCATGTAGTTGACCCCAATTAATTGGGATAAGGCTTAGATGATGATGATGATTCACCCCCCCCCCCCCCCCCCCCCCCCAAAAAAAAAAAAAACAAAAAACAAAAAAACAAAAAAAGAAGAAAAGAAACATCTTATTTGGTGATTCTATGAATTTAAGCGAGTTGAGGACTTTCACTGAATTGCATTTTAAATATAAATGATTTCTAATTAATTTGTTGTGTGCACCACTATGGTTTTTTTTCTACTTTTTATTTGCAACTATATAGATTTTGTTTTTTTTTTTTTGGAAAGATAATGAACTTTATTAAAGGCCAAAGGCTGAAAAGAAAATAGCATAACAAAGACAAAAAAAAAAGAAAAAAGAAAGAAACATCTCATCAGGTTACCCAATCCTTTTAACAATATACCTGATTAACAACCCCCCTAACTGAACTATTCCTATTACAAAAATACCGATAATCTCTTTCACCCCATATCAACCAAAGGACAGTAAGGAGGGCAACCCTCCATTGAACCATGCCCTTCTTCCCACAACCACCAGCATGCCAAGAAAGTAATAAGCATTCGATTAAGCTCGGCATCACCCAACATATTCCAAAGGAAGACAAGATAGTGGACCAAACTTGTGAAGAAAAGGGGCAATGAAGAAAAAGATGATCCACCGATTTTGCGTCTCGATGACAAAGAAGATAGGCATTAGGCAACACCATTGCACTCTTGCACGGATTGTTGAAGGTCAGGATCCTGTTCTTCCAGCAAGCCAAGTGAAAGCCACCACTTTCGGAGTAGACCAGATTGTCGATGGTCAACAATATATATATTTTTCAGTTGACCAGTTACTAGTATCTTGTTCAAGGAAGGAATAGAAAATTAATTTTTCTATTTATTTACACTTGTTTACAATTTATTTATTTTATTATTATTATTTTTTTTTGTAGAAATGGTGGTATGTGCATGCACGATGAGGCGACACCACATTACATTGACATGATTGATCAGACGACTCTTGGCCACCGATTTATTAAAGAGGAGTTTGGTCAAACTCCGAGAATTGGTTGGCAAATTGATCCCTTTGGACATTCTGCAATACAAGCTTACTTGTTGGGGGCGGAGGTATGTGCTTTTTTGGCTTCTATAGTTTTCTTCGCTCTTTTATTATTAATAATTTTTATTAGGCAAAAAAAAATTATTCATTATCATCATAATCATTTTAGCCTTATGCCAACTAATTTGAGTTGGATATGCAGTTCTTATTTCCTCTTTTCCACTCTATCAAGGGCCATATCAGTGTCTCCCCGGGGTCTCAGGGTTTTTTTGTCTGACTCCCCTCAGTTTGTACATGTTCTTCTCTTCAATGAAAATAGTGGCATGATGCCACCTTCTCCTTATAAAAAGAAAAAGAAAAAAAGGGCCATATCAGTGACCAAAGGTCATTGAGTCTTCTCTTACTACCTCCACCCATGTCCTTTTGGGCTTTCCCCTTGCTCGTTTAGGGCCTTAACCGGTACAGTTCTTGGTCTTCGTTGCATATGATAAATCTACTTCCCCTCATATTACCTATTGTTGCTACTTGTAAGTTCCCTGGAATGCATTTTTTTTTAATTTTATCCTTCCTCATCTTGCCATTCATTCATCTCAACATCTTCATTTTAGCTACAATAATCCTATGAACATGTTGTTCCTTAACTACCCAACATTTTGCATAAAGCATGATTGGTCTTATAGCTATCCAATAAAATTTGCCCTTTAGTTTGATTGGTATAAGATGATCACATAAAACTCCAGAGGCGTATCTCCATTTCTTCCACCAAGCTTGAATTCTAAGGGCACCATCCTTCTCAATCTCTCAACGCTCATGAATTATCGACCGAAGGAAGATATTGAAAGTGGTCATTTGGGTATACTTCTTGGTCAATGTTCTTAACTATCTTCTCGTTTCCACTCCTATTGTTGCTAGTTGCTCTCCATTTGCTGTTATAGTCGGACTAATTTTAAATCCTTTAGATTCTAAAGCAACCCTCCATAAATCCATCTTTGTGTTTACACCCAATGTTTTAAATATCGACAATATCGGTGGATATATCCCACAATATATCTTGTATCCCACCTGTGCGATACGAAACGCACAGGTAGTGATGATATATCCCACACGTTCGATCTAGTGAGCATTTTCAATTTTTGATCTCTCTCTTTTTTTTTTAAATTTGAAATTATGTTAAATCAGTATCAAATAGTTACAAATCCATTTGTTCTTCATGTTTTACATGAAAAATCATGGAATTGGAGCTTTGATTCAATATCCATCAGTTCTTCATGTTTTTTTTTTCAAAAATTTCCTTCAACCAGCTATCAATTGAGACTAATTTCAAAGTATTTAGAAGTATTTGATGAAACGATCATCACATATACTCTATTTTTGAAATTTGAGTGTAGGTGGTCCGATTTGGGGAAAATTCAAAAATTTCCCAATTTCTTCCAAATTGCTTGCAATGTTGCACTCCAAACATGAAATCAAGCATGCATGAGGGTTGATCCACTGATTTGTTAAGTCCTTGTTAATTTTCGGAAAATAAAAATCATTTTTAATTAAAAATTAATAAAATATTATTATTATTATTATTTGAAATTTCCCTTCAACCAGCTATCAATTGAGACTAATTTTGAACTATTTAGGAGTGTTAGATGAAATAATCATCACATAAACTCTAAATGTTATGCATTCAATTTGAATATATTTGTATTAGTTCAGTCAAACAACGCATAGCTTAGGACCCTATACAAAGGAAACCTATTATGTGTACTTCTTTTTTGAGATATTATGATTTAAAAGTGTGTATTAAAGTCTTTTTTAACAATTCCTGAAGTTTCATTTAAAAATTCAACAATTTTACAAACGACATAACCCATGTGATAACTAATATGTATCTGTATCCCAAGGATACAATATGTAACATGATACCGATATTTTGAACACTGTTTACACCCTCCCTTGTCTTGTCAATCAAAACATGTTATATGCAAATGACATACACCATGGGATCTCTTCCTACGAAGGCCTTGTTAACTCATCCATAACTAATGCAAAGAGGCATAGGATGAATGTTGACCCTTGGTGCAAGGCTATAGTAAAGAATATTAATTAAAAACAAAAGGGGACCAAAACCAAAAAAGAAGGAAAGCAGCAATCAAGTGTTAAGCCTTGAAGCAAGGGCTTAGACCTATGCACCCTACAAATCCTCCTAAGTATGGCCTTCATCTAGGAGGATACCAACAAACACTTTGCAAGATTGTCCCCAAGACATAGTATAGCTGTCATTGCTCTCAACCACCCCTCTTAAAGTCTTTACTTTATCATTGAAGATGAATCAGCTCCTCTCTTACCAAATCCCCCAAAGAAGAGTGAGGGAAGCAGTTTCCAAGAAACCTTACCTTTAGCTTTAAATGGATCCCGTTCCATCCTAAAATGATACCATCACCATCCATTGCTAAATCCAAGAAACACTGATGATTTTATAATTAAAAAAAAATTAAATCCATGAGTCGCATGTGTAAACTAATAGATGGTTTACAAATTCCATACCATTAGGCTACCACTTCCAGTTCTTTCTTCTTCTACTTCCTACTAATTGTTATCTTCTCCAGGAAACCCCATATGTTGTCCAAATCCATTAAGGGGGTGTTTGATTTCTCAAATCCCCTATAAATGCCCATAAATGGATAATAATTATTTACTTTTGTATTTGCAGCATAGTTTCCAATGTGATATTGACAGGCATGCTCTTTTAATGTAGTTTGTCTCGAAACCCGAGGCAAAAAGCATTAATAGTGTGGGACCCACAATGATTTATGTGACTTATCCACGCCATCCATCTCTTCTGCCAGCTCATTTTAAGGCATAAGCCAAAAAATGAGGCTGATCCAAAGCTCAAGTGGACCACACCATAGGAAATAGTGGGAATTGAACACCTACTATTGAAAACTTTTAGGGGGGCCACAAAAGTTTTGGATTAAGCTGGTATTTGTGTTTTCCCTTTATCCATGTTTGTGTGACCTTATGAACAGGTTAGATCACAAACAAACATCAATGTGGGTCCTCGGAAGGAAACAACTTTCAATGGTGGACGTCTTTAAGACCACCGTTTCCTGTGGTGTGGTCCACTTGTACTCTGGATCTGCCTCATTTTTTGGCTCATGCCCTAAAATATTTTGATAAAACGGATAGACAGCATGGATAAGTCACATACATCACTGTGGGGCCCACAAATTTAAGGCAGCCATTTCAGACCGATTTTTGAGAAGAAAATACTCTCCGATTTCCATCTCTTTGCAAACAAGGGTTAAAAGTAATAATAACCTACCTGCGTATATTTAAAAAAGGATTCAAAAAATCAAAAACCCCTAAATTTCTTGGAAGACAGTAGTCCAAATCATCTTTTCCTCATGTATCTCATACCCACTCCTTTACCTTTCTTGTAAGCATCCACCCTATACAAAAGAGGAAACTCTGCTGCCGACTCCTTTTTCCCTGCCCAACAGTTTTCCCAAAACTTTATCGTAGAACCTTTCCCCACTTTAAACGCAATGCTTTGGCAAAAATTATATCCATCTTTCTAAGATTCCCCATCTTGCATATATTTGTTCACATAGAAGTCCCAAGGTGACTCCTCACGCCACCCAATATATTAATTAAGTAGTTTTGGTTTTTTGTGTTTGGTCTTTTCTGTTTCATCTCCTGACAATACTCTTATTTGTGAATGAACAGATTGCGTATATTTTAGCGTTCAATTTCAGCCTTCTTTGCATGTGGAATTTAATATCATTGTGTGTGACTCTGTGCTAATATCATAATTGGGTGTCCCCCATCCACAATCCACTGCGTTATGGCACATGAATTGCAGAAGACAGCAAACAGAGACGAGAACAATTCTTTCAACACTCCCCTGCTTCTTTCACAGAGGAAGTTTTCACTCAAATGTTAGCCAATGCCTGTGTTACTCAAAAGTTATTGGATCACAGAAGGCATCAGATAACAGTGCATTACTCTCCAAGCATTTATTTTTAACATAATGACACAGAAATATACACATCCATGCAAACATTAATCAATTTTATGTTTTTCTTATGAGAGTTCTTAATCTTGTAAGGGTGTTTCCCCAAGCATGTATGTTTAACATGCATATTTGCACCAACATTTTTAGATGCATTTATTAACCAATGCACACACACACGAATATGTATTTCATGCATGCGTCTATACATGGACATTATCCAACAAAGATACACGGCGGGAGAGAAGGAAACTACAGTTCTATCAAATATGAAGAAATATGTTGTGGAATCAGAGGCTGAGTGCTTGGAAAGCTCTTCATATAATAGAAGGACATGCTCTTCTGTTATTATAAAGTTCTGCATTGTCTAATGACTGCAGCAATTTGCAGGTTGGATTTGATTCTCTCTTTTTTGCTCGGATTGATTACCAAGATAGAGCTAAGAGGAAAGACGACAAGAGTCTTGAGGTTGTTTGGCGTGGTTCTAAGACCTTAGGATCGTCTTCACAGGTGAGTGGCTTGTTTATATACTTGGCCTTTCACCTGCTTCAACTTATGAATGAAGTATTAATTCAATATATGATTGTCAGTGCCATCATGTGGCAATTGATCATTGAGTTTCTGTTTCCATGCACTTTAACGTTGAAGTTGTTTTCACTTCTCTTCATTTCCTGTGCAGATTTTCACTGGTGCGTTCCCTGTGCATTATGATCCACCCACTGGTTTCTACTTTGAATTTAATGATGATTCCCCTATTGTTCAGGTAAATACTTCCTTTGCTAAGAATCCTAAGATGCTTTTCAATATTTGTTCAAAGCTTGATTGTTAAGTTTCTATTCTGGATTTGAAGGATGACATTCATCTGTTTGATTACAATGTTCAAGAGCGAGTGAATGACTTTGTAGCCGCAGCATTAAACCAGGTAAGCATGGAATCATTGTTTTTACACTTACATGTCTAGATTTCTGCCTTGATTAACATGTGACTTTTGCTTGAACTTCAATCACTACTATCGTACAATTGGCTTCTTGCTACAGAGTAGCCTTTATCTGTTGGTATTTGAATCTCAATTAAACATGCCACTAGCCAGCCAAAACCTATGTGAATTGGAGGATGGACTGTTGGCTTCTTGCTTGGAGTATGGAATCATTGTTTTTACACTTACATGTCTAGATTTCCGCCTTGATTAACATGTGACTCTTGCTTGAACTTCAATCACTACTATCGTACAATTGGCTTCTTGCTACAAAAGTTGTGAAGCTCTGAACTAATGGGATATATATATATTCCAAGGAAGACCAAGGAATACTATATATATATATTTGATTTCTTCCACCATTTCTTCACCAATACTATATATATATATATATATATATATATATATATATATATATATATATATATCTTCCTTCTCAGATTGGTGAAACTGGAGATCAACAAATCAAGAAGGGAAAACAGCATTGCTCATAGTTAATTAAGGTAACTGATTTGGAGCGTTAAAAAAAATAGCATCAAGGATTTGATTGGCAAGGTGGATCCAGTCATCCATTCTCTGATACAAAGATGCAAAGAGGAAATGGAAATAAATGTATGGAAAGTTCACTTTCTTCTATTCATTCTCTACCCATTTTATAATTAGGGGAAAACCAACACAACAAAAATGAAAAGAATGCTCCTACTTAATTAAGAAATTTTCTAGAAATAACCCCATTGTTAATATGAAAAAATCCCAAGAATTATGCACCATACTGAGCCATCTAAACCAAAGTTGTTGGCCACCATTGTTATGGTTTAAACTGCTGCTCTCCAGCTGCATTGTACGCTTTATGCTAGAAGCTGTTTAAAATTCTACAGATACTGGTCTGCCTAACAGTTTGACACCTATGGTTATGACTTATGAGGATGACATTACTTCACCAAATATTGCTCTTGGAATTTGCTCTGCAGCTGCTCCTGGAGGTGCAGCAAATGCAAATATTGCATTTTCTTTGTTACGTCTTCTTCTTCTTCTTCTTTTTTCTTTAAAAAATAAAAAATGAATCATATCCATCATGCATGCTTTAAACAGAAATATGCTAACAAGCTGCACATGGTTTTGTAGGCTAATGTGACTCGTACGAATCATATCATGTGGTGCATGGGGACAGATTTTAAGTATCAATATGCTACCACATGGTTCAGGCAGATGGACAAGCTCATTCATTATGTCAACGAGGTATTTGTTGCTTCCCTCCCTTTGGAAATGCCTTGAGGTTCGTCATCGATTGAGCTTTTATTTTGTCAGTTTGGCTTGCATAATATTGCTTTGAGTGCAAAATATTGTGCTGTTACCGGGTGAACTTCCACTGTTCAAATGTTAGGAGAAGTGAGAGCGTCTTTTTTTTTACTGTCTATTTGCTTCTCTGTGTTCATGCAAAAGGGAAATAGCTAAATGATTTGCTTTATTCTGCTTAATTGGGTGCTGAGAATGTCTAGCATGGTTTTAAGACTTGGACAAGTCCCTGTGTGACTCCTTTGGCACGAGGACTCATCCAAGTTGACTCGGACTCAGCCAGACACAATCTGGTTTGACACCACAAGTCAGCTGGACGTGTCACTCCTGACTCGGCCAAGTCGGCTGATTCATCCCCGACTTGACTGAGTCGCAAATTGAAATGAGACTGTATGAGTCAATCTTAAATCCATGATTCCCAAAGGTAAGCAGTGGGCAGAATATGCATGATAGTATCTTTTATAGAACAATGAAGTAACTTAGATGATGATGAGGATTATATATGAGGTTAATCACATACACATGAAACGAGCTACTGATAGATAGATAGTAACTTTCATGCCATCCAATTAGATGTGGTGGACCCACAATTCCATGCAACAAGATCTGCAACAGTTATGGTCAGGATTGTCCATCACAAATGGTGTGTAGCCTGGATGCATCACACCTCGACTTTCCTATAGGGAAGATTGAGGCTATCTCATTGTCTTTTCTGTACCGGGCTCACTTGTCACTCGTCCTTTTTGTGATCTGACTATTTTTCATTCTTGAATTTCACATTTGCTAAGGTGAATTAGTAGTTGCTTCTTTATATGTTATAATCTTGTTCACTTTCACTTCTCATTTTGGAATTGTGGAATTTATTCCTTGTTATTGAAATCACTGATTTCGGTGTTTTTAGGATGGGCGTGTCAATGCCCTATATTCAACTCCATCAATTTACACTGATGCAAAACATGCGGCAAATGAATCCTGGCCACTGAAGACTGATGATTTCTTTCCGTGAGTGTGAGATGTTTAATTTATAGTGAAAATTAGTTCCAACAAAAAATTGTCTATTTATTTTTTACATTCAGAAGTATTTATTGCTTGGACATTTCAGTTATGCAGATCGTGCAAATGCATATTGGACAGGATACTTCACCAGTAGGCCAGCATTTAAAGGTTATGTGAGAACGATGAGTGCTTATTATTTGGTAAGATTTGTATTCTCTTTTAATCTATATCAAGAACCAAGTTTCTCAGAATTTTCCCTGTAGTTGTGAGGTCTGTGTTGGTTATGGGATTCTGATGTATGTCAGGCAGCAAGACAGTTGGAGTTCCTCCTAGGGAGGAAAAATTCAGGGCCCAAAACAGACACTTTGGCTGATGCGTTGGCAATTGCTCAACATCATGATGCAGTTAGTGGAACAGAAAAGCAGCATGTGGCTAATGATTATGCAAAACGCTTGTATATGGGCTATGCAGAGGTGACAAATTTAGCTTGGGTCATTGCACTATGCTTCTAACATTGCTTTCTTTCTCCTTTTCAAGATTGAAAGTTCATATTCCATTTTAATGTTCTTTTTTGGTCTGCAGGCTGCAGAGATAGTTGAATCTTCCCTCGCTTGCTTGACAGAGTCAAGTTCAGATGCTGGATGTGACCACCCAACAACTAAATTTCAACAGGCAAATACTAATTAGCCTCTTTTTTATTGAGCTGTTCATACTTATTATATATCAGTGGTTATCATAGCCAGTATATTCTTAAAGGTCTTTTGTTTCAGAGTAGTGTAGAATAAGCACATTACATTTTCTATTGGATAAAGATTAAAAGTTGTGAATGGAATTGGACCAAGTCTGGCCAAGTTTCTTAAGATGTTGTAAAAGTTCAAGTGACAAGTAGAAAAGGGGAATGACATTCAAGGAAGAGATGTAAAAGAAAGGGAAGAAGAAGAAGAGAGAAAAAAGAAGAAAAGAGGAGAAAACGTTAAGGCCAACCTTCATAATTTGTTGATCTTTCATCATGCTTAAGGGACGTTAGATACTTAACTTCCTTCTTCCTATAAGAAACACTTCTACTGATGTGGTCCATTGTTAAAATTTGCATTGTTAAGTTTGATCAATGTAATTTGAAGATTCATTGACGTAGATGAAGTCAAAAGACTTCTCTTAGCAATTAGCATTATTCTTGATGTTCATATTTAAGGAAGAGAAATAATCAAACACATAGGGAGGAACTTGAACTCACCCAACACTTGCTTTGAGAGAGAATAAATTGATGATCAACGGAAAAAAAAAAAAACTTACAGACTAATTGTAACGCCCTGAAAATCGGGGGTCGAGCAAAGCTCAGCTCCCGAGTTCCAACGCATCACTTATGCAACATAGATAATGCTGATTATGATGAGTGCATTGAAACATGAATGAGATTCTACCAAGTGGAAGACTGTGATAGATATATAAAATATATAACTGTTGTAAGTCTCCAGAGTATGAACATGTTACTAGGTTAAATATAGACATGTATACACCAAAAATGAACAGAAGGAATATACATGGGTGTTCCAAAAGTGCAAACTAAAGTAATCCCTGTAATCCTGTCGATCAAAAGATGGTCTACGTAGACCCGCCTGATAGCTGTATAAAGGAGAAACCCTCCTCATCATCATAAAAGTCCGGCTCCGCTTCGCAAGCATCGCCATCATCTGAAACTCAAACAGGGTCTGGTTGGTGTGTACAACACCGTCCCGTAACGTGGGAGTGAGTGATCAACTCAATGGAACAATAAAACAAAGGTTAATATGTTATCAATTCAATCAAGCGGTAATGATAAAGCAGTAAATCACACATCCCTAAGTACTCTTATTAATGCAAGTATGGTATGTATGTATGATGCATGCCCTTGCCTACGCTCCCTCAGCAACTCCTTACGATTGCGGCATGCCACACTCCCTCAGTGCTTGACCATCAACGTCAAACGCACACGTAATGCGGTGTATGAACATGATTACCAAGTTCCTTATTAGTTATTTCATACAACAGGATTGAGAAACTAAGGTACCTCCCTTATATCACTTTCCAAACAAGGATCCATTCTAGGGTTGTCAGTCCTAGTAAATCTCATACGATATTGCGGTTCTAGGTTGCTGCAATGGGCTCGTTGCCAAATCAGTACAGGCCTAGTGTATACTCTGATTACTACGGAAAGGCTCGTCGCCTCTACGCAGGTTCATAGTATGCTCGAGGTCACTACAAGGGCTCGTCACCAAATCAGTGTAGGCTGACAACTCGAATACAGTGTCCCATACCACCGTATTTGGCTCACGAGTCTGGGTTGCTCACTGGTCACTACGGGGAGGCTCGTCGCCCCAGCGTAGGCCGTCAGCTCGACCACGGTGTCCCATACTACCATGTCCGCTCATGAGTCTTAGCGGATCGAGGTACCAAGGTTAACGAGGTTTCACTGGTAAGTTTGGTACCTTAGGTTCAAGCAGTAGCGTCCAAACATGGTGAACATACAATGGCCAATCGGGTTATTAGACAAGTTCGACTGGTACGAGCATACGCTGAAGTAACCAACAAGGTACCACTGTCGACAACCATCGTACGACTCGGATTCATCGAACGTGTCTTTTGTGGCGAAATGACCTCAGCTACAAAATCAAGGCCTGTTATCGATTGCTTGGACTATACAATAGCTCCATTCACATTCAATTACAACAAAATATCTTAGAAGATAGTTAAAGCAGTTATGAATCAAGATTGCAAATCATATAATCAAAGGTCCAATAATGTCCGCTTTAGGGCTGTTGCACGGAATCGTTACACCACTCCCCCATCACCCTTCACGGCATAACTTAAACATGGATTTATACATATGCATTACGTAGATAAACAAACACTATAATATACGATACATGGAGGAAATCATACACATAGTTAAAGTAGCTGAGAATCATATCTCAACACCCTTATACATTTCAATTCACTAACTACTTACTCATTTAGACAATTTTACAAACATTTAGACTACACTTTCCAACATACCTGTAATATGCTAGTTAAAACACCTGTCGTAGTGAATCCTTTCACAAAGGATTTGCCACATGAACTACGATCATGCATTCACGACCAATAGTCATGGCAAGCATAAATCATATTTCCATATTCATTCGAACATTTCTACAAACACTTAAGCTACACATTATAACATACACAATGTATGTTGGGATAACATGTATTAGGCTAATCCGTTCACACAGAAGTTAATACACATGCATCTAGCACACATAGACAGCAATTAATCATGGCAAGCACAAATCCGTATTTCATACGTATATGGTATTTTCTGCAAATACGAGGAATACAGTATATTCAACATAGTTAACATATATCTGAAAAACGAAACGGACAATACTTTGTACATGTGCAATAACATCCACGTCAGTAGTATATCATTAACTGACATTGAAAGCTTTGAAAACCATAACCTATACGTTTAAAGTCCACACCTTACGCCGTAGACGCGAAACGAAATCAGTTTAGACACTAAGTCTTTGTCAACGGCACCACAACAACCTACAACAGGGAATAGGTTAGCTATTCCATCATCTGTTCTATTTGAATCTCTACAACAGGTTAGGGTTAGGATTTCTTACCCAAATACGGTGTTGGAAACACCGAGAGAACTACACGGGAGTGGTGTTTCAGCAGGGAAGAATCCCCCTTCTCTCTCTTTCTCTCTCTTTCCTCTCTTCTCTCTCCTAGGGTTTCCCAAATTCGTATGGGATGAGAGAGTGAGGGCTTAAGGCCCTTATATAGGCCCAAAACTGATGGGAATGGCCCCAGGGCCAAGGTATACTTAGGTTATGTCTAAAACCAGTCTGTTTCGACTCAACGGAGCATTTCCGGAGTTCCCCTTGAGCCAAAGGTCGGACTTAAGCTCACTGACCTTAGATCTAGGTCGAGTTAAGTTTTCGTTCCAGTCAGGTTCCCAGATCACACGTGGCGGACCAGTTTCAGTTCAACGGTCACCGACACTCGATCAGGGCCACAAATACACTGACCTGTGTATGAAATATCTCCTGATCCGAGGGTGTATTTGGGTCAGATTTTGATGGTCTGATTGCTTATATTCGGCCCGCAAGCGACAAGTCTCAGATTCAAATTAATTTATAAAGGAAACCACGTTTTCTCACACTCTTCGCTCCGGGTTCAAGCGAATAGCCTCGGGACACTATCTGGAGTTGATTTCCGAGATGGTTGTCAAGTCTAGCAAGGCGGTCCTGAATATATAATTTCGTAGTAATCGGACTTTCGACGTGCAGTCCAGATCCGATACGGAGTTTCATTGTGCTCCCGAGAGCAACTGGGTAATGAGATTGATCCTAGATTTTAGGGTATCCTAGCGTCACTGATTCTACAAGTTTTGGGTCTTGCAGATCGTATCTAAAGTGGATCAAGCGATTTCGTAGCTAATTTAGGTTAGCACTTAGTTAATTTTGTCAAATTCCTAAAGGATTTGATCCTGAGTGGTTTCTGCCTGAGGTGATACTCGGGTTTTTGTACGGATTTTTAAAGTATTGTTCTTCATCACCTAAACTTTAGGATTCCTGCCTAATATAAAAGTACTTAAAAACATTTAAAGAACAAGGTGGTGAAAGGTGAAAGGGAGATTTTGGAAGGAAATGGGTTAAAAAGGGATTTTGGCCTCTGGGATTGAGTTTTGAGAAATTAATAAGGTATTAGGATCGACCCATTGCCTAAGGACGTCTAATTCCAAGTGACAAAAATCCGGGGTGTTACACTAATTAATGATGAATACGTAGAAACCTTCACTTGCATTCACAATCTCTACACCTGCACTTGATCTTCAATATGACCGTAGACATAAAATGACTAACTGATGCAGGACAACTAACCACTTGCTCTAAAAGCTCGAATTGATGGTGTATGGCAAATCAATCCATTTATCTCGTAGCCCAGGCCCCACATCTCATGGGTTAGGTCCTCGGCCGAACCCCCTCGTGGGCCCCACATCACATGGGTTCCGCCTCACATGGGTGGGGCCTGCCTCACACGGGCCGCCCACCCCAAGTGCGCCCCAGCATCCCACAGGCCACACCACTCGAACCCGGTGTGAAAATTCCCCTGCATTACTGACTTTGAACCATTATTTAGTTGTGTTTGGAAGGGGGCATCAAGCACGCTCACAAGGAACCACCACACAACCCATCATATGGTAGCTGAACAACAATGAGGCGATTTGTGTTAACCAGGTGCTAAATGATTTAGGGCTTCACCTTGTAGAGGGGGAAAAAGAAGAAAAAAAAAAAAAAAAAAGAAAAGAAGAGAGGGAGTGAAAGAAGGGAGAATAGACAAGATCTGGATCTTTTATTGCTTTGATACCGTGTTCATAAAGTGAGGAGGAAGAGAGAGAATATAAGGAGAAGAAAGAAAAGAGAGAGAAGGTTCCATAGGTGGTGATGCCCCTAGTGTCTCCTCTTAATTATCACTAGGGTTTCATAATATATGTTAAAGTACAAAAATAACCCTATGTTTAAGTTACTACGTAAACCAAAGCCCATTTACTTAAAACTCTATTCTAACACATCACCTTTAAGTACTAAAGAGGAAAATAATAATATGAAATGATAGAAGCCATCATAGAAGCCATCATCTTCATGTAAAGTGGGCCACACATGAGATCATCACTGTCCATGATGATTTGTCAACAGTAAGCATGATGTAGGTTCTTGAAATTGAATAACATTGGAAAAGGCCTCGGAGAACTAAGAAACTAAACTTTTACTCCTACACCAGTCCCTACCAAGGTAAAGGAGAAGGGTTGGTATTAGGTAGTTGGCTAGTCATTGAACCTTTTCAAGCAATCATAAGAAATTGAAAAGCCGGCCCCAAATATCTGGGACAAGACTGATGATGGCGATGATAGTGATGAAGAATATTCATGCCTATACATTATTCTGGGAAGTGGAAAGAAAGACAGTCTTGAGGTCCACTTTGTCCTCTGTACCTTGAGACAGAGACCATTGATATGGATTATAATCAGGAATTAACATCTACACCCCCCGGATAGCCTTTATTTCTACTTGGTGTTAGAGATTTTTCTAATCCCGAGAGTAGAAAGAAAGGATGTAACCATTTCCCTAAATTACTGTGAAATATTGAAGTTTGTTTCTGTTATGCAATTGTGCAAACGTTTCCCTCTATTAGTGTTTTGTTTGAATTGGGACCAAGATTTTGTCATGTGAAGTGTAAATTTGAAGTTAAATAAAGCACGAATGAATCTTGATACATGATTTCCTTTTCCAGTGTCCTCTTTTGAATATAAGTTACTGTCCTCCGTCAGAAGTTGAGTTGTCTCATGGGAAAAGCCTGGTAAGGACCTAATTCTTCTCACTATTTCTTGAATACCAATGGAAGAACTTGCCTTCAAAATTAGAATTCTTTTCTTCCCTTTAGGTTGTTGTTGTCTACAATTCTCTTGGGTGGAAGCGAGAGGATATAATTCGAATACCTGTAAGTGTTTCTGCTATTATGCTCAGTTCATTTTAAAAAGGGTTGTTGTTGAATGTCATTAGCTTTTGCTCCCTCTTGACATTTCATTTCTGCAGTCTGCACAACCATCCCTATGGTACTTGGTACTTCTTATGGAGAAGTTCTGAAATTTAATTGCTCTCTTTGATCTTCATCAAAGTCTGCCATATAGGAGACATGCAAATCTGAGAGCCTTAGCACTCACTAGCGAGAATCATGCTCACGTAACCAAATTGCTCCACATATTAGACATGCAGATCTAAGAGCCTGAGATCCCACTAGTGAGAATGGTTCACACTTGATGAATATATCCTTGTGTGTGCATCGTGATACAGATTTGCAATATGTTTCAAGTTTGCAAAACTTCCCCACCTTGTCAAAAAGGTGGTTGTGCAGATATAAACTTAATTGTTTCTTTTGTTGATCCTCGCCAAGTACATTCTGATTTCATACATGCAAGTCTGCACCTTAGCAGTCACTGATCAGAATGAATCATGATGACTATCCTTTTCCAGAGGTCATGTAATAGATTTTAAATTTTGAGAGAGTATCAGCCTTACAAAGCTTTAACCTCAGATGTTGGAATCCATTACATGTAGCAATACACCGGAATAAAACATTGAGGTCCATTGCATCTTAGTAGATCAAAATGAGCTAGACTTTGTGGAACTCTACTCATTAATTCGAATCATAAAATTCTTTAATATAAATGTTAGTAACTATGACAGGCAGAGTATTCCTTTTTTATTTCCTGTTACCATTTCTGGTATAATGGGTGAAGTGAGGCCACATGAAAGTTATAATTGAAGGGTGCTAAAAGCATTGCCTTTTAGATGTCTATCAGCATTTCCTTTTGATCATTGAAAGGAATGAATTAACAAAGTCGAAAGTAACTGGGACACAAGATATCTCTTGATATCTACGTGAACAAAGAAAACATATGATCTATGCGATGGACTCATCGAGATAAATAGTAATTGCCACAGCCTGAAAGCTTGTGAGATTCTTCTGATCTCCTTCAATCAATAGGTCTTGGGAATAATGTGAAGAGCAAGTTCTCAACCCTCTCTAGGGATCTTCATGTCTGCTTCTAAGAAGATCAATCATTACTGCATCAAATTGTGTAAATTATAACGAGCCCGGTAAGATGATAACATACCAAACATGGAGGGAGTTTTGGTTTGGGAAAGCTTCACACTACATCGAACACAATATTCTTATTGATAGATGATAATTAACAATATCAACTCACATAACCAAATGTTCTGCAGGTTATCAGCGAATCAGTTATTGTTCGTGATTCCAAAGGAATGGAAATCAAATCACAGCTTATACCTCTACTCAATTCCTCAGTGAGCATAAGAAACCACTATGTTAGGGCATACTTGGGCATATCTCCGAGTGATATGCCTAAGTTTTGGCTTGTGTTTCCAGCAACTGTACCACCTCTTGGTTTCAACACTTACATCATCTCAAGCACGAAACAGATAGGTAAACTCATCTAACAGCATGTCTATGGTATATTAGTAAGCATTGATCTCCGACGTTGTTGTCCAATTGTTGCTTGCTTCTTGTGCCTCGCATGCAGTGATCCAAAGTGTTCATCTAGTAGGTCCCAGATTTCAACGCCTCGGACTGATGGTGGGATCTGTGATTAATGGGATTGTTTTTATGTGGTCCATCCACACTATGGTCCACTTGTCAAATGGTCTAGATAACCTCGTGATGAGGCACAATGAGTGGGAAACAATCGGAAATGGAACAGACAGGATTTGCTGACATGGAACTGTGTATTATCCGTTCCAATTACAGGCCCTAGTGCAACCATGTCAACAGTACACATATCACAAGATTCACAACGAAGTGAAAATGATGTGATAGAAGTTGGGCCAGGAAATATAAAGCTCACTTATGATGTGGATGAAGGCAAACTTATTCAGTATTCTAATAGCAGAAGCTCGGTATGTCGTGTGCTCTTGGTGGCACTTCAGATCTACGTGTACTGCCTTTTTAAAATAAATATAATCATTTGATATGTTTCTTTCCCTTTGATCTGTTAATTTCTTCAGTTCATTTTATATCTCCCCAAACAGATTCAGAATATATCTAATATTACATATCTTTGTTCGTTTCATAGAGATACATGTGCACGCACGTGCACATCTCTCTCTCTCTCTCTCTCTCTCTCTCTCTCTCTCTCTCTCTCTCTCTCTCTCTCTCTCTCTCTATATATATATATATAATATATATATATGATATATATATATATATATATATGTATGTATGTCTATGTGTTTATTCTTACCTGATTCTTTTCCTTCTTTTTTTTCTTTTTCTTTTTTTTTTTTCTTTAATCTGATGTGGTTTTTGCTTATTATTCAAGGTGAAAGCATTTTTAGAACAATCATACAGTTTTTATTCTGGATTTAACGGAACAGTTAATGATACTCAGGTAGTTGTTCTAAACGACTATTCTCTGTCTCCATTTTTGCTTCAGTCTTGTGTTTTACTTTGCTTGCATTATATTGTCCAATCGAAGATTCATTACCACGTAAGATTGTTGTTACTTGTTGAAGGCCTCTGGAGCATATATCTTTCGTCCAAATGGCACTTATCCCATCAAATCTGAAGGAAAGGTACACCATGCCTTCTGAAGTAGTTTGCTATACATGCAATATACTTTTATGATGATGATCCCAAGGAAAGTATTGGAAAACTCATCTAAGATTTAGGTACTCGTGTGTAAAAACTGTCAATGTTGCAGGTACCACTGACTGTCTTGCGGGGACCACTGTTAGATGAAGTACATCAAAAAATCAATCCATGGATATATCAGGTGCTTTTCTTCACTACTAATGATACTCTGTTCTTATTTATTATTGACCTTGATCCTGACACCTATTTCCTGTTTCATGACCAGAAACCTTTGCATCAAAGCTGTTTCATGTTAATCTTGATTCAACTAAAGTTTTCCAACTTATGCTTCATAGTTAATGTAATGCGGGGGCATTTTCACAACGGGCTCGAGTGGGGTTGCCTGTGGGATGCAGGGGCACACTCGAGGTGGGGCGGCCCGTGTGAGGTGGGTGGCTTGTGTGAGGTGGTACCCATGTGATTTGGGGCCCACGAGGGAGGTTCAGCCGAGGTCCTAACACATGAGATGTGGGGCCTGGGCTATGAGATAAAGGGATTGATTCGCCATGCTCTAACAGTTCGAGCTTTTAGAGTAAGTGGTTAATTGTCCTACATTATAATGATTATTGGATAACTATTTTCGAAGTCCAAGAGAGAGAGTCATTGAGATCATTCCTCACTTTTTAGAAGAATTCTATCATAGGAGTAGACTACAAGATAAGAACCAATTCTTAAACTAGGTTTAACCAAATATGTTGAGTTATAGGATCAGAATTTATGCGACTTTGAACTGTATTGCATCTATTTTAACTTAGAAGGTTTCCTGTGAAATCAGATCAACCAATGCATTTTTCTTTTCTCTTTTTGGATGAATAATGGAATTTTATTAAGAATAGAAGAACAAAGTAAACAGCAAAGAGGCTAAGAAGAGAACCGAGTTCCATACATGTGACTCTCTTGTCACTCCATCTTTTGCAAGGTGATCTGTGACCACATTGGTCTCTTGAAGCGCATGGCAAAGAGATACATCCATAAAGAATTGGATACGCTGCATAGACTGTTCTTCTTCTTTTTTATTTTCAAGAGATAGCTTAAATTTTATTAAGAAGCGCATGAAAAAAGCGAAAGAGTACAACCCAACTCTACAACTCAAAAAAAGAGGAGAGATCGATAGATTTAACTGTCTTTACATAAGAAGCCTTGTTTAGAACATTAACTTTAATTTCCTTAGTAACTTCTTCCTACGAAGATCTTCTATTCCTGAAACAACGCCTATTGTGTTCTCCCCAAATGGTCCAAAAGGTTGCCAAAATGAGAAGTCTCCACACAACTTTCCCCACTTTGCCCACCCCTCCTCCATGCCAAGCCCAAAGAAGATCTACAACAAAATTTGGCATCACCCATGCCATATAGAACACTTCTAGAAAATGGTCCCACACCTTTCGTACAAACCCACAATGAACGAAGAGGTGATCGATTGACTCTGCTTCCGATGTTGTCATATGTGATCGCATAACCAATTATGCAATCGCATATGCAAAATGGCTTAGGAATGTCGTATATGCCATCATGGCTTATGTGATTTGAGAGTATGTGATGCCATACTTTTGTATGCGATTTGTATGCGGTTGAGTATGCGATTATGCCATCGCATACTTAGTCATACTTTTTTAATCACTGGGACCTCTTTTTTAATTCTTTATTTTTTGCAATCCCCATATTCCATTCTAATGCTTTTTCTCTCTCACTCGAAGCTCTCATAAATTCTCTCTCTCTCTCTCTCTCTCTCATAATTTTATTCTCATTCTCCTTTCTCAAATTCTCTTTTAAGATTGAAGTTTGAACAAGTGTTAAGTTTCAAGACAAATAGGTAAATGTGTGTGTGTGTGTTGTGTGTGTGTGTGTGGTGTGTGTGTGTTTGTAATGAAATATAATCATGTAATGTAATGTGATGGCATAAGCAATCAACTCCCCCCGGGTTTCTTCTGATGGCATAGAATCGCTTATGCGATTTGACAACATTGTCCGCGTCGTCCATGATCATTACATAGTTGAGAAGGATAAGGGACCTCCTTTGCAAATTATCGACAGTCAAGACTCTTTTTTCCCACTAGTCATGTGAAAGCTGGCACTCTTGTGAGGGGGCTCCATACGACCACAAGTGATAAGGAAAATAGTCGAATTGACGCATACCACATATCAACTTGTAAAATGATTGAACAGAGAAACAACCCAAACTATGAACATTCTAGACCTTTGAATCTCCATCTTGAGCCAAAGGGACCACATTCTTTAATTGGCCCAACAAAGAAGACAACTTTGATATCTCTTCCTCTGAAATATCCCTACAGCAAGGAGGAGCCCAAACTAACCGACCACCACAAAGTGAGAAGCAATCTCACATGGGATGAGCCTATCTGAGGCAATGTGGGCAAACTAGGGAAATCTTCATGAAGCGCCCGACTCCCACACCAAACATCCACCTAAAAGCGGATGCGACTACCATCCCCCAAGGAGAAATAAATCCCTATACTAAAGATATATTGAACCGACGTAAACAAACCAGATGCATGGTATAGAGAAGATCTTTTCAGTTCCCAACCCCTCTCCTGCACTCTATATTTGCTAGTGTTATACCAGCTCTACCTTCGATGATTGGCTTACAAATGTCCTCTCATCTTAATAGATGGAACTTTTTTCTAACCTCTACCATTTGCCATAAGAAATCTCTTCACAGCTTTTCCAATCTATCCAGAACCACTTTCGGGCACTTGAAAAGAGACATAAGAACATTGGCATATTGGAGAAAGCAGCTTTAATAAGAGTTAGACGACCACCCAAAGATAAGTATCGTCGCTTCCAACTTGAGAAGCTCCTCTTGATCCTTTCTATAACGTTGTCCCACAAATGTTTAGTTGGCTTACTTATGCAAAGAAGTAAGCCTAAATATAACGAAGGGAAAGGTCTTGTCTTACAACCAAAAACATCAGCCAATCTGTCAAATCCCCACTATCCACATGGATTCCAAGCATTTCTCTCTTAACAATGTTAACATTCAACCTTGAAACTGCTTCAAAACAAACAATGATTTTCTGCAGGTTGTCAACTGAGGCCATGTCCGCGTCACAAAAGAGAAGAGTGTCGTCCACATATTGAAATGCTCCGAGTAAACCCACCTCCCTTCTACGAAGCATCTTGCTTAAAACTTCCCTAACCACAACAAAAGGATAAGGAGATAGAGGATCTTCTTGCCTAATACCCCTTGAAGCCTTAAAATAGTCCTTCGGCGACCCATTAACCAATATGGAAAAAGAAGCATATTGCATTGATTGTTCAATACAATCCAAAATTCAAATTGTTTTGTATAATCCAAAATTCATTTCTTTGTATCTCACTAAGCATCTTGAAATTTATCCTGAAAAAGAGCACTTGATTAGGAAATTTCACCTTCAATAGAAATTTTTAGTCTAGGCAAAGAAGGCTTAAAACTATACGTGACCTAAATTGGTTAGATGAGATTTCTAGCAACGGGTTGTTGAGATATATACTTTATGTTGTTTCTCGCCAAACTTGTGCTCGTAATTATCCATGTTTTAGCAATCATCTTTTTAACAACAACAACAACAACAAATAGAAGGGAGCTCATCAAGATCTAGGGATTTCCATCAAATTTGTTAGGAAAGCAGATTATTCTCATTCCCATATGTTTGTTTTGAACGATCCTTATCTAGTTTTGAAGGTCTTTTCAAGATTTACTATGGCTATTTATTTGCATGTTTTAGTTTGATTGTTTTAGACCTAGACTGGGTTTCGGTGATTTTGCTTATAATATGGTGTAAGGAGATGACGAAGGCGATTTGATATATTTCTCTTTTTCTTCTGATATAATTGTATCGTTCTTGGGTTTAAACTATCATGATTTTGATATGGTTAAATCGCTAACTTCTCTTATATCATCCATTCCCTATTTTTGTTCATTTGCGCTTTTCCATTGCGTCAAAGGCTGGTTGAAATGTTTGCCTTTGGATTAAATCTTTAACAAGCAATAGATCTTAGCCAACTACATCTTAGGGCTGGTTTCCATAGAGGGCCATTTGGCAAATGTAAAAAAGTGGGGTGAAGCTATGAGGAGCTTGTCAAACAACCATTTACTCCAAAAGCTTAAGCTATCAGAGTGTGGTGTATCAATGTATATCAAGGGACTTTATCACTTCAACAACCCCCCGCTCGTGCGGGGTGAGAACTCCGCATGGGAACATACTGACGAGGGTGGAAGGACACTCACACCATAAATAAGCCGGGCTTAATTTCCCGATCCCTGGGCCGGACCTGATTTTCCTGACCCCCGTGGGAGAATAATATATTAGCGAGGCATATTTGCTGCTCTCGAGATTCGAACATAGGACCTTCCGCTCTGATACCATGTCAAATAACCATTTACTCCAAAAGCTTAAGCTTTCAAGGTGTGGTGTATCAATGTATATCAAGGGACTTTATCACTTCAACAGAGCTATCCTTGGAAATGGTCAGATTTGGAGATCAGGAAATTTGTAAAGATCATTCCACCTCCTTTCACATTCAGTGAGAAGGGAATACAGAGGCTGACTTACTAGTTAACGAAAGCATCCTTAGATTGTTTCTTTCTTATGGGCATCCCTTCGCTGTTTGTAATTTTTGCTCCATTCTTAATAAATTTCTCTTTTTTTTCTTTTTTTTTTTTCCTGGTAAAAAAAAAATATAAAATATAAAAAAATGTGAAGGTTTTAGTAAACTTAGAAACAGTTTTGTGAATATTCAATTTGGTCATTTGTCATTTCCATTGATTTCTGAAGAATGTCTCGTGGATAGAGCCTGAATCTCAGGGCTACAAATAGCATGCCAAGGTGGCACAAGATGTAACGTACCATGATGATTTAGTTGCAGATAGACCTTGTGAAGAGAGTGCTGCTTCTGAAAATCAGTATAGATGCTGCTTTTTATTTGAGACGATTATCAATAGATGCTTCTAACTGCATGAGTGCATCTGTTTGTCCTTTGTGTACATTTGATTTTGATTCCCTTGGTCAATGATGGTATAATGCGAAGCTTACCTTTACATAGAAGATCATGCAAAGTGACATTTATCCAATGTTCTGAGATTTGGTTTGGATGCGATTCATGTTTCTATAACTATACGATTGGCTTTTAAAGCAATTTCGGTGTAATTAAATATGTTTCTTGAATAAAACGTTGAGCTGCTAAGATTATAGTTTCCAACATTGTGACCAACAATATCTCACGTAAGTTTTATTTTATTTTTCTGCATCTGCCTTGTGGATGGGGGTTTTATGACGTAATGGAGGGTGTTCCTCTCTACTTTCTCTCTTCTAGTCAATAGATGCTGGTTGTCATAGAAGCTACTTCCTTTGAAACCTATAATGTGATTCTCTGCATGGACAAGATCCTATGGGGAGTCAAGTTTCCTCTGTCTAGTTTATTTTTCCCATAAACTATCAAATAATTATATATTGTAAAATGGCTAAGTATAATATCAACCTGAGGATTTCATGATTGGTATTTTTATTAGACTAATTCTTGAAGCATCTGCAGATCAGTAGAGTTTACAAGGGAAAGGAGCACGCTGAAATTGAGTTCACTGTGAGCATCCCTTTATGCATCAATTAGTTGATTAAAATCTTTCTTCTAAGCAACGATAATTTCTTCTGTGCTTTTTTCATGAGGTAATCTGAGTATTTCGTTGTTGCAACATTTCCACAGAAGTAATATGATTTCCTCAATTTTAGGTGGGGCCCATACCCATCGATGATGGATTTGGGAAAGAGATCATCACTCAAATTGCAAGTAAAATGACGACCAACAAAACATTCTACACGGATTCTAATGGACGTGATTTTATTAAAAGGGTATGCTTCATACACTCCCCCTTTTCTTCTTGTATCTTCAATTTAGTTATAGCATTTCCTGTCAATATGTCATCAAGGTCACCTACAATCATCGTTCCAGGCAATCTTTTTATCTATACTTCCATGCCATGGTGTTGACCTACAATGGGAGTCCTAGGTGTTTCTTCTGTGCATTTGTTTATGCTGGTTCTTTTAATTTATACGAAATCTTATTTGATTTGCAGATTCTAGATTATAGAAAAGATTGGGATCTCCAAGTCAACCAACCTGTTGCTGGAAACTATTACCCTGTAAGCTTCACTTCTAACGACATTTCTTTATTGGGGTTCTGAACCTATCATTTTATGGTGAAACCAATGTTTCTGCAGGATGCCTACTCGCCGTATTCCTCACTTGGTGCATATCTGGGCTGCACTTATTAACCATGGGCTTAATAAGTGGATACCTCCAAAAAAAAAAAAAAAGGAATCAGCTTAAGAACATTTAAATGCATTCAATTTAGGAATATCTAAACCTTGCAGTTTGTTTTTCTTTTAAGATGATGATGTTTTTGAAAATAAAGCTTTTCTTGAATCCAGTTGTTTAGAAAGCAAAGTCCCTGGACATAGGAGAAACTAAGCTGTTAAGAGGAAGAGCCTGGTCTTTTTCTCTGTTTGGCCCCTTTCTATTTATTTTTTTATTTTTGAAGGATTGTTTGGTCCCTTTCTTTTGCTGGTAACTTTGCCAATTTGCTTTTTAGATAGCCCCATTTTTGTGTATTCTTTTGTTGGCTTGCTAGTCATTCCATTGGAAAATGATTTGAATGCTCAATATGTAATTTTGGAGTATTTTGGCTGTTTTGGAGGACAGAACGAACATAACATAGTTTTCTCTTTTAGATTAATCTTGGAATTTACATTGAAGACAACAGCACGGAGCTCTCAATATTGGTCGACCGGTCTGTGGGGGGGTCGAGCATAGTGGATGGGCAAATAGAATTAATGCTCCATAGGTTTGTCTTTTGTTTAGGAGTACTTTATTTACTTCTTCAATTACAGTATTCTCCTTAAACTTTGAGTATTCATGATAATTAGCTTTTCCTAGACAATATATTTTCTAAGCTCTCTTAGTGTTCCTCTTGTTATATAGGAGGTTGGTTCATGATGATTCAAGAGGTGTTGCAGAGGCACTGAATGAAACAGTTTGTGTCCTTGATGAATGCACGGGACTAACAGTAAGTACATCTGGCTCTTTATCATTGACAACTCATGAGTGAAGGTTAAATGTGAAATTTTGTATGACACTTGGGCTTTATTTGATGACTTGATGTCTCGTTCTGTATGGATAGCATGTATGGATAGCCCATGCCACAACCTTAACTCAGTTGATTGTCGCATCCTTTATGAATAGCCTTTGACACCACGTGTTCTTTATTAAGCATCTTTGTGATTCTTCAGCCATTTTTAAACGGTAAACACATGTCGTTTAGTAAACACCCTAGCAGGGACATTTCTTTATAGTACCTATTGTATTAGAAAAATTTTAAAAAAAAATAAAAAGCCTGCTAGTTTATTGTACTTTTGAATTTTTTGGACAGAATTCACAGAAACTAGATGCTAGATGGTAGAGACTCGTGAACAAACTTGTTAAAATTTGTATTGTAATTCATTGAGACCTGGTGTCATGTGAATCAGGGTAAAGCTAATGAGCTGGTTCAACTGTCCTTGGGATTATGCTCTTCTCTTGCAGCTAGCAATGGAAAATTACGTCAAACTTAACTAAGAAACTGAATAAACCTCAGTTGTGAAAGGTGGCAGAAAGAATCAAAAGTACCGTACAATTCGAAATAGGAAAAAAAAAAAAAAAACCAAAAGTAGTGTTATAAAGCTGGCTCTTTTCTGGAGGGCCGAGTTAGGGACCGCCACTCACAGTTTCCTTTCTGATTGATCCTTGGTGGTAAAAAGGGAAGTGGTCTTGAAGGCTATGCAGCTATGCATAGATGGAATCATCTGCCTAGTGGTTGGTGGAAGCTAAATTTGGACAGCTCTTTGCAAGGTAATCCTGGTCCTAGTGGCATTGGTGACACGTTGAGAGCTGAGAATGGCCTTATTTATTTCTCTTTTTTGATCCCATCAGTTTTAGGGATTCTACCGCACCAAAGGTTTTGGCTGCAAATTTTCTCCAAAAGTTGCTCTAGTCCAATTATTTTTCATGTTATAAATTCATGTGCGACATGGTTTCAATGAGCAATGGAAGTTTAATTATATTTTTTGCCTGTAGGACAAACATTCTGCTTGTCCATATTGGAAGAGAGGCAAATGGAATTGCTAATGCTTTAGCTAGTGGAGAGGTCAATTGGTCTTATTATCTATTGGGAGTGTGTTCCCTCTTATTGATGTTTCGTTTCTCTCTTGTTAAGAGAAGTTTCATTACTCATAAAAACTCCATACTTTGTTCTTTATCCACAACTCTCCTTTGATGCTGTTTATATGCTACATGAGTGAAAGTTTAGTCTAGCATGTTAGCCATTTCATTTTACATTTTTTTGTGGGTAAAAAGGGAGTCATATTAAGGGGGCCAAACAACAGATGAGAAAAACCTGAGGCAACATTTAAGGAGAAGTAAACATTCCTATTTACAGTAAATATTCCCATTTACTAAAATAGAGGTTTGCTAGCCTATGTGCACCTTTACACAAAAAACCTGGCACGTGTGTGGAACATGGGAATGGTGCATAAGGTAGCCCCCACCATGTATATGAGCTGGTGTCAAATATCAGTCCACCCACCCTTCACAGGTGGGTTGCTGATCAATGAAAGGAAAGGATAGTAAAAAAAAAAGTCCACATTCAACGTACACATACCATTGGTGAAGATTTTCTGAGGTTCTACATTCAACATACACGTGTATCCTGCCTGACAGATGGACCAACCTGATTGCAACTTCATAGGGGTGGCCACCTTATGCACCCCTCAGATGTCATACATAACTGGCGGGTTGGCACATATACTGCTTGGAAAGGTGCATGTGGGACAGGTTGTCGCGGGGCTAACAAACCTCGCTGAAGAAGAATAGTGGAAGAATGGAGTTGACTGACCTTTTGGAGTTCGATTGCATCATGTTGTTAGAAAGTCAAAAGTTGTGGTCATCAATGTGTTTCAAGCACACATATTTTGTGGTTTTATACTAACATCTTGTTAATTGTAATTACTTTATCAAAGCATTATCGATGTCTAAAGAGAGATGGACCATTTTAAAATTTAATGTTTTCTGTAACTCTGATAGGTTCAGGGAAAATTTTATCTTAGAATCGATCCATTGGGGGAGGGTGCTAAGTGGCGTCGGACGGTGGGCCAGGAGATATATTCTCCACTTCTTCTAGCATTCACAGAACAGGTGAAAGAGCTCTTTAGTTCACTTGTTTTCAGTGTTGTGGCCTGTGGGTCTGTCGAACATGGGTGACTGGTTCCTATTTCACAGGATGGAGATAGCTGGACAAGTTCTCATGTATCAACTTTCACAGCAATGGATCCCTCATATAGCTTACCTGATAATGTTGCGATGATCACCCTCCAGGTACAGGAAAAGTCTGTTTCACTGCTTCTTTTTTTTTTTTCTTTTAGATTAAAGTCTATTTCATTGTTCTTCATTAACATCACATGGTGTAAGTTAGATTGCAGAGAACTTCAATGCTCTTTTTGCCGTAGATACTTAGGTGCTTTTTCATTTTTTTTGTTGGGAGAATCAGTTTTTAAAAAAATCGGTTGCAAAAGCATGTGGGTGGTCCTCTTATCGTCTCTCCAGCAACTTGGGGTTGGCTATTTAAAAGAAGCCAGTGAGTTTTTAACTCAAGACCTCTGTAAAGGAAGCAAACGCAATAATCATCACACTGTGTGCTGTGAAAAGCATCTGTTGGTAACATGAAACCTTAAGTCTCATAAAAAAAAACTAAGTGAATATAGCAAAAAATCAGTCCGAGTATTATGGAAACTTTCTTCATGTTTCCTATCAAAGGGTGATTAAATAAAAGAGAATATCAAGAATCTCATAAATTCAATTATTTATTGTACCAGAATGACCATATCATAGACTACCAACAAAATCATCTGGCTTGCCAATTTAAACCCAATCACCAATCAAGTTCTACAGTTTGATATAATTCATCTGATCTTCAGAAAATTTATTAGGTTGGGTTATGGTTCTCTATACAAGTGACTAAGTGAAAAAAAAAAAAAAAAATAGCAAGAATGAAACAAAAGGTCCTGCATATGTTGCTTATGGCAGTTGGTTATAAAAGATTGGCTGGTTTTCTTAGTAGAAGAGTTGAAATCACTTGAATTATTCAATTCATCATGGACACTGTTAGGGTGTAGGATACCTAAGTACAATTGTACATACTACATACCATAGATAGGTTTATAGATGGATTCATGTATATTTGTTAAGATCTATGATAGATCTCTACATATCTCCCAGCTCTTCTATTTATTCTTCTCATTCTCAATGGAATGAAATACAACAAAATGTAGTCTCGTGTGAATAACATGGTGGTAGAGCTCCCAATTCAGGGTGTTTGATCATCACCTTTCATAAGCCTGCATCCCCATTAACTACGACCAAAATATGGTCCATTGCTAAAATCCATCATCTTCTTCAGGCGCACAACCATCACAGCCTGTGCGCAACCCACTAACATCTTTGCCTTGAACTTGGGCATTGATATCTCGAGACCAATAGGGTGAACAGATCCATACCGTCAGTGTTGTCTTCACCTCTGTTGCTATCAAATCTAGTACTCGTCCCCTACAACAACACCGTGACACAGAACCCCATCCTGCACCATTTCCATCTGATCTGCCTCTACTTCTAGAGTCTCTACCCAGACATCACCACTAGAATTCATCATCTTTACAATACATTGCCAGAATCATCTCTGAAACCAGCATTCCCATCGTCTCTGACTGGAGACCATCTTTTCCAGCAGATTTTTGTTGTGCCTCCACCTTCTGCAGCGTTGGCATCTGCCGCAACTCCATCTCCACATGCATATGCAACCCCCCCCCCCCCCCCCCACCCCCCCCACCCCCCCCCCCAAACACACACACCCCGCTCGCACTCCCATAGCCGGCTACATACCGAACTCTGTTCTGGCAACATATGCCTCTTTAATTGCAACCGCACCCTTCCACCATCGACATCTTCAAATATTGTGCACTGTCATCACCAAATCCAGCACTGTTTCTTTAGATCCGGCGCACCATCTTCATCTACCGACCATTTTGCCTTCTCTTGTTTTTCCCTTGAATTTAGTCTTCGCTGTTTTTGCATCTCCGATCATTTTCCCTCATCAGATCCACTATCCGATTGGCCGAACCACCTTCCCTACGCAGCTGCAATCTTCACTGGAATCTAGGCATGCTAATTTGAGATGCAAACCTGCACCTGCTCTGGCCAACCCCAATCTGCACCCTCTCATATTTGAGATTTGAAGCATGAGTATTGTCTGTCATTGCTGAGAGAACCCACCACCATCATTTACCATTATCACTGCTCTTAAATTAAACCGTTCAACCTGTAGAGAGGTCATAACCCAAAACCAGATTGACATGGTAATGGCCGGCCTCTGATTAGTTGACATATTCTTTGATAGTGAACCATTGACTAGCTCTCATTTTAGCCATCTAATAGATGTTAAACAATCGGCCAGCTAGAACAAAATTCGGAATAGTATTTGGGTAGTTGACCCGTCTGAAGTGGGCCCCGCAAATTGGATGGTTTAATTTGAATTAAATGCATGCATCATGTACAATATCTGAGTGTATATGTATGAAGCTTCACACTCTACCAGAGTATAATAAAATTCTCCTAAGTTTTCTCATATAGCTTGTCGCACCGAAATCCAGAACCTTCTTAGGCACTGTCCAATAATGACTGCCACTGTTTGGAATTTGCATATCCACTGAGCTTGGGTCTCCAAATTTAGAAGATGTTTACTGTAAAAATGGGAACTTCGACTTTGAGGTCTCAGGTCTGATTCCAGTGTACCTCGACAAAAAAGAAATGAAGCAATTCATTGATAGAAATTATTAATGCGTTCAACAAGTTGATATGGTCTTTCTCTGTGAATCTTCTTTCTTTTTCTATTACTATTGCTACATTTTTCTACCATCGATCTTCTGTTTTTTCTATCTTCAACTCGAAGCCACTATATTCTCTAATCAACTATAAATTTATACCTGTGGAGAATGAGAATATGTCCATCGGTTCCTTTGCACATAAAGCCTATATCATATTAATCATACAGTGCCCAACATTTTAATGCTTGAAAGTGTGGAAGTTGCTGGAAAGCTACTTTTGCTTGCTTCTTTTCCAATTGTACCTAAGACAGCCCATCGAGTTGTAGATGTTTTGAAAAATCTGCATCTATATCGCCAATGCAAATATTCTTATGATTGACCAAGTACTTAAAAAATCAAGATCAAGTGCTCAAAAGAAGCAGAGTGCACCACAAAATTAAATTAAATTTATATAATAATTAAAAAAAAAATTAAAAATTTAAAAAAAACCTTGACTGAGTGCCAGGCCCTGTCTTGCATGAAATAGTTTCTTGCCACTTGAGCATTGGGATTGAAATGTAATTCAAATCTTTTCTCCATTACATTCAAATTAACTCAAGACAGAATTTAGATAATGGATTAGTGATGGATTGAATTTTTAAACCTTGATACAGCATGAAGAGCATTGCTGAGCAAACATGCATGTTTACAGGCAGTCATACATACATGGTACACCGAGTTGTGCATCAGGTGGAACCCACCAGATTGATGATCTGTCCTAAAAATCAGGTTGGTTAGCTCATCTGGTGGGCTGCACATGTGCAGAAGCAATGAATGGCTTAAAGAGGTTGAAAGTGACCACATTCACTGCAGACATAGCCCACCTGATTGGACCAGCCTGCTTTGTATGCCATGTCATCTGTACAGTGGGGTCACCCGATGCACAGATCAAAGGTCCCACACACGTGCAAGGTTGGTCCGTGTGGCTGCACATGGAAGTTTTTTCCAGCTTGACAGAACTCCTAGATGAAAAGTGCATTTCCACAAGCTATGACTGGAATGGCAAATGGTATTCAAATCTTTTGCCTGCCAAGTTGCACAAAATCACATAGTATTAGTTCTGTTTTGAAGTTAAAAAAATAAAAAATAAAAAATAACATGTTGCAACTTATTACATTCTTGGTGTTCCTTCAGGAGCTTGAAGACAGAAGTGTTCTCCTTCGATTGGCCCACCTATATGAGGTTTTTATTTGTTTATCATTTATACTGAAGCCAACTGTTGGAAACTTAAGTATCTTGTACAATTTTCTCCCAAATTTATGTATTTTGGTGACCTTGCAGTTTTTGGGTCTGTTTGGGCATACCACTGAGTAAGAATGAAAAGGAGTGTGGCTAGGCAGGGCCGCCTTTTGTGGAGGCTGTGCCATTTGGTACAGCCTACAAATTGCAGATAGCAGGGGACATGAAATGCTCCCATCTACAAAACAGTACCAAATGAGAGTGCAATGATAAAGGGTTGGATCCTTTACCATTGCATTTACACTTGCAGCCACTGCTAGAGATGGACAGGGAAAGGGCTGTCCAAAATTTTTTTTAAAAAATGCCCAGTCCCAGCAATTTAATTTGGCCAAAATCAAATCCAGGCCCGCCTATTGCCGCCCATGTTTGCAGCTGCGGACATGCCATTGTTCGCATTCAGCATGCATCCAAATGAGACCTTTAATATATCGTTCTGACTCATCTGTCTTCATTATTTTCATGAAAATTACTATCACCAATCTTAAGCTTAACTCCATCTTCCGGTGCTTGTGTTGAAATTTTCAAGATGGGAGAGGATAAGGATCTTTCAGTAATATCAAAAGTGGAGCTTAAAAAGATATTCCCAAACAAGAAGGTAAGAATAATGCATTAATGTCACTTGTTGCCAATACAAATACCAGTGTCAAACATGGTCATGATGTGTCAGATATAGTAATATGGTCGATGAGGACATGCTGATACATCCATACAATCATACAATGCTATTGGAAGATACATCTCTACTATATATAACGTCAATCGCTTTGGGAATTTTGGCCATTGCCTCTAGTCTTCACAATATTGGTTAAGAGGGTAAATTTGTCATTAAAAATGTAGCTGCTTGGGAGAGAATGTTTGATATTTTACCGCATGAGGGATGGCATTAGATTGCACCTCCTCCTTTGACTTCTTTTAATGTGTGTATCCCACACTAACCCCTCCTCTTCCCTAATTAGATGCTTGGTGTTTATAATTAGGAAGGCTGTGAGACAAAGGCTCTATGGGGCCCACCCTAATGACTGCATGACATCTACTTTATACATCTGTTAAGTCGGCTAATGTTTGGACATCAGCCCAAAAAATTGGCAGATAGCGGACTCTAGTAGGCCACAGCAAGGGAAACAGTGAAGATGGGTTGCCCACTTTGCCCTTTTCTCTCTCCCTGAGTAACATGCACCTATGTGTAGGGTTGTAGCCCCACCTTTCCCTTCTCTCTCTTGATTTCTCTCTCCCCTCTCCCTATCCCCTCATTCCATGTGCCACATGCATACTCCTAGTTTGTCTGTAAATAAATTTTAATTGGTGTAAGTTCGAAATTTAGAAAATTTTGTATTTATATTGTGATTTGTTAACCTTTCACCATGTGGGCAAATGTGTAAACCTTCACTGCAACTCATTGGTGAAGGTGCCTGTCAATCAAGACTATACATTAGAAAGGCCACATATCTTGGATAGGCTGCCCAAAAAAACCAAATTGATTGCATGAGACTTTTTGTACAGTTAAGATCATCCAACCAATCTGGTATTCCAGCAGTGGCCTGTCCAAGAGGTGGCTGTTATAGTGCATGATCCATGTCAATGAGAACTGTCAACAGATGAGTCGGTGAAGGTTTGGAAACTCCACCCGCCTCCTGAAGGTCAACAAATTCCATTTAATAGTGCATTTGAACCATGTCACCAAAAATGTTCTTGTGGTGCATGCTTCATGGAAGTTCCATGAACAAACAGCGCAAGTGGTGAGCACATCATTGATTTGGTGAGCAATGGGGCCAAAATAATGGAGTCATCCTCACCATCCAATCTGAGTTTGGCCTTTTGAATGTGGATCATGGCTCGTCCTGTGCTCAACTTCTTTTAACCTCCATTTCCAGGTTGATAATTGGCTGGATACCATAGCCTGTTTGCTTCAATTTTTGCAATATGGCCCATCCATTTGATGGCCCACCAAATCAATAGCTTGCCACTTTTAAATGTTTTGGATGGTGCATCATGGAACTCCATGAAGCACAAACATCACAGAAGTATTCATCTTGAACCATACATAGGAAAGATCAAAATATAGAAATATAAATATAGATATGTTATGATTTGGTTGTAAATCCTCATCGACATATCCAGGATGCAGATTCGATCCATCAATGAGGCAACTTTCTTCTAAAATGAGTTTTTTCTTTGCAGAGTAAAGCATGCAAGAGATCCAATCGCCTTTTCCAGCTTAACCATCTAACCATTCCTTTACATCTCTCTTTTTAGATAACCAAAGTGACAGAGACGGGACTATCTGCTAATCAAGAAAGGGTGGAAATGGAAAAGAAGAGACTGGTTTGGAAAGTAGATGGCCCGCCGGAGGAAGAACCCAAAGTGAGGGGAGGGCCTGTTGATCCGTCTACACTGGTGGTGGAGCTGGGCCCCATGGAAATCCGCACCTTTGTTATCGTGTTCGATTTTATCAAGATGTTCAATCCTTGAAAGGTAAAAGTTCAATCATATCCATATCTGAATCAAGAAGGCAGTGTTTTTTTCTCATGCATATGTCCAAATGCCTTCATGTGGCGTCTTATGTATCTGGACATTTTCCTTAACTAATTAAACTCTGATTTGCCATATATCACCCATGTATGAACTTGTGGTCTTAGGTTTTAGTAGTTTCACCTTCTAACACGTCGCAGTCATCCATAGTAGTTTCTTTATCCTTTAAATATACGACTGCTTTGATGTGCGTTGTCCACCATTCATTGAATGGCTGTGATCATTGACCATCGCATCATAAATGTACGTCAATCCAGATCATCCAAATCAAGCAACAATTCAATGAGTCATGCCCCCAAAATGCACCCTACCAGATGATCCTAACCATCCAACGGTGGCCATACATTGGACAATCAGGAATAAAATGACCCAAAATGGCCCTCTGTCCAAATTAATGGTCATTCTCAGCAGTTAAGGTCATTTGATCGATCTGATTCTTGTGCTGGGATCATCCAGGACAAGCTCATTATGTTGGCAGTCTAGGTGGATTTAATTGTATAACATGTGTATTGTTGGTGATGGGCCGTTTAAGAAATGGTGGAAATCTTACATGGTAGCAGTCTAGTTGTTTTATTTTATGGCTGGTTGAAAGCTCTAGAGACTGAGATTTTGCTCTTTTTTTCAGCATAGTTCTAAGACTCTCTAACTTGACCCAAAACTTGGCCAGTCAACTCGACTCGGTAAGACTGAGAATCTTGGTCGATTCGGTGTGACATAATGACTGAGCTGAGTTACACCAATTCAAACTTTCGACTTTAAAATCAAAAGTAAAAGTCGAGAGAAGGAATCGAACGCTAGACTGCCTAGGATAGCCTTTGCTATTTTATTTAGCTGGTATAAAAATCTCTATATCTACTTAATATCTTTAATTAAATAGTTAAATGTTGAGTTTGCTAATAACATATTTTTGATTGATGAGACTAGGGAAGGCATAAACATAAAGGCAGATTTATGGCGGGTCACTTTAGAATCTAAAGGATTGAAAAATAAAAATAAAAATAGAGCACATGGCGTGTAATTTTTAATAACCATATGAATGAAAATGAGGAAATAGTTAAGATTGCTAACCAAGTTCCAAAATGATCACTTTCGATACCTGAGGTTGATAATTCATGAGAGTGGAGAAATTGAAAGGGATGTTGCCCGTAGAATTCAAGTTGGGTGGAAGAAATGGAGATGCCTTTGCAGTTTTACGTGATCATGGGAAGACAAGAAATGATCAAATAAAAAATGAATGTGTCTGAGAGAGTTGAGGAGTCGCAGTAGTAAATAATAAGATGAGGGAAAGTAGACATGAATGGTTTGATCATATGCAATGGAGATTAAGAACCACACTAGTTAAGAGTGAATTAGTATGAGCTTAAGTGAGTGTTTGGTCTGTGGAATAAAATGGTATTGAATTGTATTAGATGGGATTAACATCATTATTGCACAATGATTACATGTTTGGAAATACCATGGTATTTTAGCTATCCAATCCCATGTTTGGGATAAAATTGTTGCCACAGGAAAACACTGGATTAAGGACAATTCTATTCGGTGGACCATGGAATTGTAATCAACGGACCAAATTCACAACGGATATCATTCACTTGTACACATATATAACTAGAATTCACATGTAGACAGTGTATATGGATGGATAGCATGGATAAACGCATGCATCAATGTGGGGCACACATGCGGAGTGGATTTCAAAATCCATGGAAATTCTGCATGGGACCAAGTGCAATTCCATCTCACCTAATCCCAACCTTTCTCATCCTCCACAAATGCTGGCTGGATTTTGCACAGGACCAAAAGCAATTCTATCCTACCGCCCAATCTCATCTAATACCCTACGCCAAACGCCCCTGAGGCTCTAAAGGACGAGAGGGAGGACCAAAAGGCCGTGGTTGGAGGAAGTAAGAAAAGACTTGATAACATATGGTTTGATTGAAGTTATGGCCCTCGACAGAGAGTGGACTTGCGAAGCAGGATTCATGTAGCCGACCCCAATTAGCTGGGATGGGGCTTAGATGATGAGTCAATGTCAGCTGAATGGACATGAAGTCATGTTTTTGTGTTTTTAAACTATGGTTTTCAGGGATAGTTGAAATTTTGATTTGCCCGAAATTGTTATTCTCGCCATAAAAGTGCAAAAACTAGATCTCAACGCACAACATTTCAACATCTCAATTTCAAAACTAGATGCTTAGAAGTTGAAGGATTCAATGTATTTACCACTCCCCATAACATTGGTCAAACACCCATCGCAATGTAATGTGGACCCACATCAATATCATTCTGGACCGTCCACTTGGTAGGCCATACATTGCTTGTTGGTATATCTGATTGAAGGAAACTTAGACCTAAGCCTGAGAATCAATTGATAAGTACCAAACACACCCCACTTTTCTGCTCTCAGGACCAACAGCCCCCAGCTGTTATTTCTATTACGGCCCAACCCCTGCTTCTAAAGATACTTCCTGTGCGCGCCC
Source organism: Magnolia officinalis (assembly GCA_021015155.1). Lineage (NCBI taxonomy): Eukaryota > Viridiplantae > Streptophyta > Magnoliopsida > Magnoliales > Magnoliaceae > Magnolia > Magnolia officinalis. The sequence goes on from JAJHSJ010000005.1 coordinate 93,372,256, forward strand.
TTCAGCAAAGAAGACGTCAAAAGAGGATATTCACCGAGTTACAGTCTACCCTTGCTCATGGGCTAAACTTCACCACAGTTTTTTAAATGGTGGCGACTTTTTAACTGTTCGTAAGACATAACTGTATGGCAATTTAGACCGTCCAAATTGCTGACCCAAAATTACAGTGAAAATATGATTGTAACCATCAGATTCTGCCTCTAGAATTTGAACTGATAGCTATTCTGCCGTCAAATGAATAATTCGAGTTGCTTGATCGGCCTGATTTCAAAGATTGCTCTAATCCACAACTTGCCCTACTATTTGGATGGATGGGATTGCCGTACCGCGAAATTCATCTGATTGTGTTGGTCGTTTTGGGTCGGTTTACAAGTGCTGGTTTTGGTGTCATGTTTCAATGATCCGAACCGTTTATATGATCAGCCAGGACATGGATAGCAATACCCAAATTTTAATTTAAAAAAATTTTAATTTAAAAAAAAAAAAAAAAAAAAACCATCAAATTGGGTTATTTCAACCGCTTGATCTATAATCAGTTTGGATCATTGCAACGTGCCCTAGATCCAGTGACAAACGTACAGTCCCCACATTCAAAGCCCCTCTGAAGCAAATTTCCTATAACATCGAACACACGCAACGTAAACTGTGGGTCCACCGTGATGTCTGCATGACATCTATTCCGTCCATCAGTTTTTCGAGCTTATATTAGAGAATGAGCATAAAATGAGGCAAATTTAAAACTCAAGTAGGCCATGCGATGGGAAAGAGTGGGGATGGAAACGCCCACCACTGAAACCTTCTTGGTGACGCCATGATGTTGACATAAGATCCAAACCGTTCATGAAGTAATACTCGTCCAGATGAAGGGAAAACACAAATATCAGACTGATCCAACAATTCTGTGAGCCATAAGAAGGTTTCAAGGGTTTGCATTCCAATCCCCACTGTTTCTTGTGGTGTGGCCTACTTTGAGTTTTGAATCTGCCTGTTGTTGAGGCCAGGTCCTAGTATGAGTTGGTGCGATGGAAAGAATGTATGTCACACAGACATCACACTGTCCCCACAGCCTTTTGTTAAAAGGCCTACCCTTACTCTTCCTTCTTTTAAGAGAATGCAAGTGTACTTGCATTATGCATTGCAAGTGCAACATGGGCCCAAGTATTGTGAAGTCCAGTATCCAAAGCCCTCACTTGATAGGGTTCAATATGAGTACTCCGTTAAGAAAATGCGAAGCCATCTGCTCATTTTGTTGAGAAAAAATAAGCCCGTCTACTTATTTTCTAAGCCACAAAACTACAAGGAATGTGGTTTGCTCATTTATTTTCGATATGTTTTGCTTATTGGATGAGATGATTTTACCTTTCAAGCTTACATAGCATGGTCCACCTGATGAGCGGTTTGGATCTGGCATGTTGGTACATACAAGTGAGTGTAGTTGGAATTCTCTCATGGGGAAAAAGGGATAGAAAGAGTAGATCACCAAGTTAACTCGGTTAACTCGCTTGACTTGACTCGGAAAAGCTCGAGTCGACTCGGCTCAAAGCTGGGTTTGGGCCAAGTCGAGCTATTCTCGGAGCTCGGAAAATTTTCGAGCCGAATTCGAGATGGACTGAGCTCGACTCGAACTCAATTCGGTTCAAATCGGATTGACTCGGTTTGGGTCACTTAATATAAATAGCCCCACAAACCCTAACCACAACACCGGCTCAAAGCTGGGTTTGGGCCAAGTCGAGCTATTTTTGGAGCTCGGAAAATTTTCGAGCCGGGTTCGAGATGGACTGAGCTCGACTCGAACTCAATTCGGTTCAAATCGGATTGACTCGGTTGGGTCACTTAATATAAATAGCCCCACAAACCCTAACCACAACACCGGCTCAAAGCTGGGTTTGGGCCAAGTCGAGCTATTTTTCGGAGCTCGGAAAATTTTCGAGCCGGGTTCGAGATGGACTGAGCTCAACTCGAACTCAATTCGGTTCAAATCGGATTGACTCAGTTTGGGTCACTTAATATAAATAGCCCCCCCCCCCCCCCCCCCAAAAAAAAAAAAAAAAACCTAAGCAGCTTAAACCCCCTCCCCCCTCTCTCTCTGTCCAAACGCCCAAACCCTCCACCACCTTTCTCTCTCTGCCTAAGCACCCTCCGGCCCCTCCCATTTCTCTCTCTATCTAATCTCCGACCCTCGACCCGAGCTCGTCGCTCCCATTTAGGAAGAAAGACAGGAGGAACAATACAATGCATTAAAAAAGAAAGAAAGAAAGAAAGAAAGGGTGTGATAGGAATGGAGTAACAATTACAGTAAGTATTGCAGCAAAGAGAATTGGCAATCTTCAGAATGGCACACGTGCGTGCAAGTGGTCACACGTGTGCAAAGATCCAGGGTGTTCAACCCAATCCAACCCAACCCGCCCAAGTTGCACCCCTAGATGTTGGGTGTTTGGAAGCACTTTGCAAACCCCCAGTTCATCTCTCGCTCAACAAAATAGGCACTGAAATGCTGAATCAGCGAAAACCAATCCAATTGGTTTTCGTCAAGTCGATCAGAAAAACAGCTTGAAACCCCACTTTTCAGAAACTCCCTTTCGAGGAAGTGCGTCCAAACCAGCCCCTCATAGGCACTGGAGAAAATAGCCTTAATCAACACATGGAAGAAACACAAAGCATCATAATTACAGGGATTAAAACCCAATTACATTCAAAAACCAGCAGTTTAAAATCACAGCTAAAGTTACTCAGACTACATATAGAAGACGGACGCCAAAATGCTTGCAAAATTACATACCTGCCCAAGCTCCCCGGAGTACCTTTCTGATGAGTAGCTCCGATGAAATCTAACTGCTTAAACTTGGAGGTAACGCATCAGGTTCAAGGTGCCATGAGCTTTTCGGGATACCATGGCTTTCAATTCCAAGCACCATGTAAGCGGGAATCCGATGAGAAAAACTAAGAATATCTCTTCTCGAAAGCGTCCGTGTCAATTCAAATCCCTCGTACAATTTCCTCTGGAAAAACGTCATACAATCCGTCACCTGAACCAACAGAGATATACACATGCCCGCTTCCTCATCGAAGTCGGAAAGTATCTCAACAACCTGACATTGATAACCATTAAGGTCTGAGAGACTCCACTTGCTGTGCCAGTTCTTATACATTGCCCAAATCTCACCTTTCCTCGGGTAGATTTTGTAGAAAGACCTCTTCATGCTCCGTTCGCATTTAACAAGGTGTGAGAACTTTTCCATTTCCAAGTTGGTGATAAGCCTACCTAATCTAAATATCCCACAAACGGATGGCAGATCCTCTTCGACCCACTGGATCTCGTCATCATGCATGGGATGAGGCTCCAAGAATGTCACGGATACTTTACTAGCTGATATCACAGAATTTACTTTGATGTATTGCCGTGGCATGTCATCTGGACCATCATATACGGCCCACACCTGATCTTCGAGAAAATCCTTTGCGGCCCATTGGCGCTTATAGCATTGGGTGTCCGAGTTCGATCTATGTGGATGAGGATGGTGGGTAATGCTCGTTTGGTCACTACAGTTACCTTCCATGGACTGTTTGGCCAAATTCATGGATGACGAGGTTGCATATGAAAAATCTTGGACCAAATGGTTTGGAACGGCAAGCGGGTCCAACTCCAGCATACCGTCTGCAACTCCATCCATCTCCACGCCCCTGAATCTGAAAGCGGGGACATTGTGAGAAAACACAAACAGTTTTGTGGCAGGAATCTGGAAAGACAGCTCGCTCCCTTTGTTCATGTACCTTTGAAAAATGCTTCTAAATCCCTCGACCTTCTTCAAGTACGCAACCCTCACACCCTCACCCTTTGAATAACCTGTGAGAATTTCAACCATCTCATACTCACAACCCTCCCTTGCCACCAGATTGGAGCACCATTCCATGTCACAGTCTCTGTATATTGCCCACACATCTCCTTTTTTGGGGTAAATTTCAAATCGTTCATCCTTAGCACATTGAGCTAAGGGAAACGTATGGGAGAACATTGTGGTTCCGCTCAGTGCCACTTTGTTCCGCTTCATCATAAAAGAACCACAAGAAATAGGCAAGCCCACATCAAACCACCTCTTCTCATCCCTAGATTTAGGCTCAGGTTTCAACCAGGTGACATATACCTTGGATTGTTGAGATATGATTTTCATGATCTGAGCATAACGACGAGGCATGTTTTCTGCATCGTAGGCAACCCAAATCTGTCCTACTGCAAACGACTCCACCTTTCTGTTATCCTCAAAGTCATAAAAATCCGGATCAGGCCTTTTGCGGTATATAGGTCTTGTTGACAAACACATATTCTCATCATGAACATCACAACCCATTCCAATACCCACATCGTCCTTACATCTCTCTGCTACATTTCCTTTCGACTTTTTAAGAGCAGAAATCCATCCCGCTTCTTGTGTGTCTATTTTCTCCTTTAAGGCCTCAGACCCTACATCTGTTAGAACATAATCTACCGCTTGCTCCAGAACAGAGCCACCGCCTCCTAAACCTCTTTGTCTCTTTGAAGGCCGATCACTTGAAACACACGTCTGGTCACTTCCATCAGAAGCTTCATCGTCAGCAACCTGTTTACCCATAGAAGAGCACGGCGTGCTCTGATTCCTACCAGCGTCATCTTCCTCCACATTCATGATGTCTCTCTCCATCAGCACCTCTGAACCCAAACACCCATCGCCATTCCTGCTCGCACTTCTCTTCCAATCAAATGCTGACCTCTTTGACTGATCCGAAAGCACAGAAAATGCATCCTTTATAAATTTCATGGCAGAGTCAGTGCCGGGGAACTCATTGCTTATGGGTTTGACAAGGGCCACGAGCTTCTTGTACTGGGTTTCTATGCTGAAAACATCGGCCGAAGGTGGCAGCTGAAGAACCCAGTACCAATCGATTCCACAGCCTGGGAACTCCATGTCAGCAGCGCATAGTATGTCACAGACTGCTAGCATCTGATCAATGTTTTCAAGCCCCGGAAAGATTTGTTGCGCTCTTAGTATTGTTGCCCTCGCACCTACATAATCATTGCTTAAAATCCCCTTTTCAGCAATTGCCTTTAGTTTCAGAGCTTCTACCTCAATGGAATCCATCTATCTCAATGCTTGAATTCAAACACTAGCAGGCAAATCCAAACATGGGTTAGTTGATGAAACCAACCTGCAGTACGAGAACGAAAATTAAAATCAAAATTCCAAGTCAGTATTGGACAGATTGAAATTCAGCTTCTACCTCCGAATCCCAATTCAGAGTACCATAGTGGAATCTCCCTTGATCTCAATCTCTCATGACAGAACTGTTTGGCAGTAGATTTTTATCCATGTTCTAATACCGAATTCAAATCCAATCTGAAAATCACAAAAAGATTAAGAAAATACATGAAATGGTTGAAGATATTATTCAATTAGTAACGCATAAGGCAAACAAAAGAATACAAGAGAAGTACGTAGTTACGAATTCCGGTTCAGTCTACCTTAATGGAATCTCTCATTCGATGGTTTTGATCTCTCCCTGAATCCAAACAGTAACAATCAGCAATCCCAAGTCCAGCATAATTGACATAATCAATTAACTGTGAAGTTCATATCCAGCTTCTACATGCCAAACAGCAGAAAAAGAAAAGGATTTCTTTTGATGTGACATTTTTTTTGTTTTGGATAGCAAAGAAAAGGATGCACTCCACCAAGCAATCATTACACTTTTCTATAATTTGGATTCTTAGCAAAAGAAACTAGATGAGTATTGTGAGAGGAACATGAGATTTCCACTTGCTAACCCAAAAAGAACTCAAAATTGGAATCCATGTTTAAATAAATAGTTCTCATGGAAATCATCACTGGAGGATTATTGTTTTTTCCTTTCTTTTGCCTTGGATTCCATGTTTTCCAAACATGCCCCAAGTTCCAATTCATACTGAAAAGTTTAAGACTTAAGAAAAGGTTCAAGATCAGTCTATTGAGGCAGTAATAAGAATAATAGTAGAGGTTATCCGAGCACTGCACCATACATGGTGCCATGATATAGCATCTCACTGATCAAATGATCTCAACCCTCTAATCTGTGACCTATAATGAATGGTGGAAAAGAATATTGCCAATGGTCAGCACTGAATGGGAAATCAACAAGTTGGGTTAGGATCATCCAACATGGAGCACAAAATGAGCAACAGCGGCAGCATCATCGGCTGATCCTAAACCTCAGACTGCTGACATAAAATCGATGGGGGAAAAGAATACTGGCAATGATCATCACTGAATGGAAAAATCAACCATACAATTTGGCTTGCACAACAAGAGGCGGCAGTGATGTAGGATGGGTGAGGAAGAAGAAAAGAGGAAGAACAGATTTTACACTCAACACATGATTTAAAGAGGTTAAAGCTTTTAAGGTTTTTGATGATGATGGCACCAACTCCTCGAACCCTTGACTTAGAGGTTAAGGAGCCATGACGTGGACCAGCCTAGCAAAGAAGAGGTTTCTCCCACTACAGTAGAATATCCTCTCCATGATCACTTCTTTTTATTTGATCCGCCCTACAACGTCAAAGTCTCATACACAAGTAGTTGACTGATAGTATTATTGTCCAACTAGTGCATAATTGCCAATGACTCATGCATGCATGACATCCAACACAACCAACAGGTTGACCCCACCATGAAGATTACCTAGCACGGAAATCAGAGCATTCCACTCATCAAGTGGTCTACACTTGTACTTCAGACTAGATTGGCAGTTGCCCATCGTTTTCTATGGTGTTGCCCACATGACAAGGGAACATGTCTAATTTCTTCCGTGTGTTCTTCATGTTGGGACCAACATTACTCATGCTTGTATGACAACCAACAGATCCAACAGGTTGGCCCCACCATAAAGATGACCTAGCACAAAAATCAGACCAATCCACCCATCATGTGGTCTACATGTGTACTTTGGAGTTGATTGGCAATCAATTGTGGAAGTATATGTATGTGTGCATGTGCGTGTGTTTATTTGTATACCTAGAGGAATACTGTAATTTTTTCTTTCAAGTAATATATATATAAATAGCTGTTTGTGTTGGTCTTTTAGAATTAACATAAATAATTGTTTGTGTTGGTCTTTCAAACCTAACACAACATAGCAACTTCTCAAGCAGTCTCTCCTCTTTCTCCACTTTCTTCCTTTTCTCCCTTCTCCAAATTTTCTATTTATTAAATTTCTACTTGGTATCAGAGCGTCTGATCTGGGACCCGACCGCAGCCTGAGGTAGTAGGGCCCACTGATGACATTGTCCGTACACAAAGATGATGCCAGCTGTGTACGCCCATGAAGTCTTTTTGAAGCAGAAGTTTGGGATCTGTTAGATCTGGATTTTAAAGAAATAATGTACAATTTTTTACATAGCTTGGAGTAGTTTTTGTGGTGTTTCTGTAGGAAATGAGAGAGAGAGAGAGAGAGTGAGAGAGAGTGTAAATTTCTTTCCTTCTGGTGGTGTTTTTCTGAAGGGTTTTTTAGCAGTTTTTCTCCGAGGGGTAGGTGTGATTGATCAAGAGCAATCACCAGGAAAAAGATTCATGAAGTTTCATCTAGGTTTGTGGTTATTACGACGTCTTTTGTGAGATATGGGTATCGTAATGTCTTATTTTGTGGGTTTTGTTGTTGGATTCTTCTTCTTCATGATCTGATGTTGTGGGGCTGCAAATGACTTGTAAAATCATGTGGGTGGTGATTGCAATATTGATACTCTCGTCACAGTGCTTGGAAGATTCGGCGAACAAAGGGTGTTTGGTAAAATGTTTCACCCAACTTTGCATGGTGGTTGTTTACAAATAGTGGCTCTTCCCTTCGTAGTTCATCTTCTCTTCCTTTCTTAGGCTTGTTTGTGGTGCGAGTGTCCCTCCACCTTGTTGTTTGTTCTGAGTGTAATTGCACGTGATGCACCCTCACCTTGTATTTGTTCTCTCGAGTGTTGCACATGATGCACGCTCATACTTGTGAGAGAATGTTATCAGCTTGAGCTTGATTGTTGTCGAGTTTTCTTATTGTCGTGTACTTAAAGAGAAGATTCTAAGGATGAAGGAAGTGCAAGCTTAGGTTTATATCTTGTCATGTTGCATTTGAGGGGGAGCAATGTTCCCTGCTCATTATTACCATTTACTTTGTCTATATTCCAAGCTGAGCATGATCAATATACATGCTTCAGCTTATGAGGAAGTGTGGAAGTATATATGTATGTGTGTGCGTGTGTATGTTTATTGTATACCTAGTGGAGTACCGTAACTTTTAGGAAGTAATATATATATATATATATATATATATATATATATATATATATATATATATATATATATATAGCCGTTTGTGTTGGTCTTTCAGACCTAACACAACACAGCAACTTCTCAAGCCATCTCCTCTTTCTCCTCTTTCTCCCCTTTCTTCCCTTTCTCCCTTCTCCAAACTTTCTATTTATTAAATTTCTACTTCAACATCCATTGTTTTCTATGATGTAACCCACCTGATGAAGAAAAATGTTTGATTTCTTCAAACCTCTTGTTTTCTATGGCACAGCCCACATGATGATGGAATGGGTCTAATTCCCTGACTGCCTGGAGAGGAGACAAAATGATGGCTTGGACCACTTCTGCCCTTATCTGAATCACTTGCACCTTGAATGCCGTAAAGCTTGTAGAAGGTAATCCGCCATCACCCCAAAGAAAGACTCTTCATAAGGCCGATGGAATCATCTTTGTAATGAGAGTGGGTCCTACCTATCACTACAAGAGGACCACACAAGGATGTTGCCATAATCAAATTGAAAAAAAAAAAAAAAAGAAAGAAAAGGAATTTTGTATTAGCTACATGCCTTTCACAAAGATCAACCCAACAAAATACTTCACCAAAATATGAAATTTCAACCCAGATGATCGTTAATGCAATGCATGCAAATAATCCCTGCAACTAATGAGATTGGATAAGCAACACATGCTCCGGGATAAAACACATGCTTCGAATTCATTAAGAAAAACTTCTATTCAAAATACCATCATAAGCATTCCGAATAGAGTCTTTACATGGATATATACTATTATTAAACAAAGAGAAAACCCTTACTATAAGTTTTAAATAGTGAATAGCATGTAGTGTAGCATTTACCCCTCTGAGGTGTGAAGCGTGTAGCATAAGCTACATACTACTACTAGATTTTTAATCAAGGTCATGCTTGGTTGCACCAGTTTCATGATACTCCGGCCCAAATTAGACTGATTAATAATTAACAATGAAATTTAACAAAATATCATGATATTTGATGCAAACAAACACAACTCGAAGTAATAGGAAAGGGCAATGATCAAGTATAAAGAAAAAGAAAGAGCAACGAAACTGATGCGATATTGTTACTTACATTAATTTTAAAGCATTCAAAAGATTAAAGTACTTTTTTATTGAAAATAGAAAAATGCAATAAATCATTAAAAACATCAATTGATTGTAATGTGATAGGGAAAAATAACTTATAATGTGAGCTTCATAGCATGTAGTGTATGCAAATTATCATGCAGCATGGCATTAATGCTAAGCTACGCTACATAGTGTAAGCCATAGCTATTTAAAACACTGATCCTAACCATCTATTACTTCTCTTCAATCATCTATTTCAAGAAAATATTAAAAATGATCAAAATATCCCTTAATCCCATAACAACCATTTACGTCTTCGAAAGATTGGCCAAACTCACTGAAACGATATTGGCATTGTATAATCTTGGGCTTATTTGCAAGCTAACCCAATAGGCTTCACGACCATATGTCTTCGGAAAATCAGCCAAACACATTGAAACGATATCGGAATTGCATAATCTTGGATTCAAACAAACCAATTTCATGTCATTCAGACATCATTGAAACCCGAAAAGTGGACAACAGAAACTTGCTCCACAAACTATCACTACTCAAACTCCAACAACCATATCATCAAATGGTCAAATGCAGACTTCAATTTGAAGAATTACATTATCCTCAGACCAAGGATGTGTATAATATCCTCCAACCCTAACTTCCTAAAAGTGGGACCCACCATCCAGTTCTGGGGGTTTGATATGAAGAGCTCAACCATGCATAGACAGCACCCCAAAAATCTCTAGTACTTGAATATCCTCAACACCTAATGCTGGCCATTTTCCCTTTGAATGGTGACATTTCGTATAATTTTCTTCCTTACGCGCCCATTTGGAGGACACTGATCAAAGGGTCAGATCTGTTCCATTGGAGGATTTGGGGGGGGCATCAGATCATTGGTTCAGAGCATCAAGCAGCGGGCCTCATGTATAGGAGCTCAGAATCCAAATAAACTATGCATAAACCCTAAACACTAAATACTGAGAGAGAGAGAGAGAGAGAGAGAGAGAGAGAGAGAGAGAGAATGCTGGAAATAAAATAAAAATATAAATAAATAAATAACCGTCACTGTTAAGGTTAGCAAAACAGAAACAGAAGCAAAACCCGAAATTTCGGTAGTTTTCAATTTCTGATACAAATGCAAGACAGGAAAAATATGAAAATTGAAACAGAATAAAAAATTAATTAAAAAGAGGCAGAAAATGGCTTATGAAAAGGGGGGAAATAGCATCTTGGATGGAAAAAAATAAAATAAATAAAATAAAAAATGCTCAGAGGGGTATGCTACGATTTACAGTATGAAGGGGCAAAAGGGTCATTTGCTCTTATAGTATGAATGTCTCTTTCAAACACGAGCAGTAGAAAGCTAGAAATGATGTTAAAGCCAATTCTCGCATCTTTTATAATTAAAAAAATATATTATTATTATTATTATTATTATTATTATTATTAAGAGAAGCTGTTGGGAAGGGTATGGTACGGTTAACACTCTGAAAGGGGAAAATGGTCTATTTCTCTCGCAGTGTGAAAATTAGAGGCCATTTCTGTAAATATTCGAAAGAAAAACTAGAAATGATGAGAAAGGAACTTACTTTCTCGATGCTTTGGCTTCTCACAGGGAGAGAGACAGAGAGACGACAGAGCGCCAAATGCATGCTGGGTCAGGCTCATTTGGTACTGTTGCCTGTTTTAACTGGAAGCGAGTTGCGTGTAACCCCTGTTGCACAGAGCCCGTGCAACACAAAGCTATGTGGGGCCCACCACAATGTCTATATGACATCCAGTCCGTCCATCCGTTTCTCCATATCAAATTGGGATGTGCGTCCAAAATAGAGGCAGATCTAAAATTCAAGTGGGTAACACTAGAGGGAAATTTTTGTATTGAACGCCTACCATTGAAAGCTTATGGAAGTTCATGGAAATTTTAGATGAGTATGATCTTTGTTTTTGTACAAATTCGAAGTGCTATTTACCTTATTAACCGTTTGGATGGCCTATATTGCGGGGCACGGATTGGCACTCCCTGAGGGGCCATCTTGATCTATTTGCTTTATCCATGCCGTCCATCCATTTTAAAGAACACTTTAAGTCACTGAGTCCGAAAAAGATGAAGATTGAATGCTCAGCTGGACCAAATCACATGAAGCAGTGGGTTTAAAGGGAAGCCGATTGGCTGGTGTACCACACACCAGCTATATAGCTGCTGTAGAAGACGAGCGCCGACGCTACTCGAGCTCTGTGTTGTGCGAACGGTTCAAAGGAGATCAAAGTTACATGTGCCCACAATGATGTATTTGTTATATCCACACAGTTCATCCATTTTTAGAGATCGTTTTAGAGCATTAGAAAAAAAAAAAAATTGAATCTATACAAAGCTTAAATGGACCACACCGATTTTCACCGTTAAAAACTTCGTAGGCCCACCATAACATTTATTTTCCATCTAATCTATTAATAAGGTCCCAAATACATGAATGAAGAAGAAAAGCAAATTTCATATTGATCCAAAACTTCTGTGACCCCAAAAGGGTTTCAATGGTAGACATTCGATCCCCACTGTTTTTTGCAGTGTGGTCTATTTGATAGTTAAATTTGTCTTATTTTTCATCTTTAAGGCCTAAGATGAGCTCACCAAATGGATGGACAGTATAAATATAACACATACCTAATAATCAGACCACAAAACTTGCTAACGTAAATATATCAGTCATTTAGTTTGTGTGAGGTACACCAGCATCCGCTGCCGGTTTAAAGCCTACCTTTGACAACTTTTGGCAGCCACAAAAGTTTTGGATTCAGCTGATAGGGATTTAAAGCCTACAAATTACAATAAAAAACTCTATAGCATAAGTTGGATCAAGCTAATATTTATGTTCTCTCTATGTATGTTTATGAACCATTTAAATGACAAATAAACATTGTGGTGGGCCTGGGAATATTCAATGATAAGGGCTGAATTAGCTCCGCCTCATTTTTAGGCTTGATCTATCAAAACTGATGAGCTATGTGCATAAAACATATAGATTACAGTGGGCCCCATAAAACCCTCCAACACGACTTTCCATCTCTAGGTAGGTCATGGGAAAGGAGGGTGGTAATACCCCCATTTGGCACCTTGGAATTTAGTCTAATTGAAGGTGAATGCATTAAAATTGTGTGTTTTGCTTGTAAATTGTAGTACTTGTTACAAGCTAATCATACTTTAAAGTAATCTAATTATAAGCTGCATCACATGAATTATCTAAACTGTTCAAATGTTAATCATCTAAATGGATAGTTAGAAAAAGACCTGAGAATCACTTGTTGTGATCTTTGAGTTTGTAAGTAGGCTAGACTTGAAAATTTATCTCTTTTTTTGTAAAAGTGTATATTTTAATGGACTTATTACAATCGATTGTCAAAAATCACATATTATATTATTTTGAAATATTAAACATATTTTAATTAAACAAATTCATATTCCCATAAATATGCTAAAGAATTTCAATACATGTCAATTATCGGCGTCCAAACATAACTTTTAAATTCCAAAACATTCAAGTTACAAGCTGCAAAACATGGTTGAGAATTTTAATTCACACAAATTCCAATGTATTCCAATTATAAGGTGTCAAACAAGCCTTAAAAGATCATATTGGACCCTAATAAAGTCTCAATTGTCAGCCTTCCCATCTCAACTTCTATTTTTCTGGTGAGCATTTTACTTGAGTTTTCCATCGGGGTTGTTCATGAGCTCACATCCTATAATCAATCTAGCCAAAACCTTAATTGATTAGTAGACTAGCTTGGTCAACATCTTTCTATATAGTTGCCCAAAAAAGTTGCCAAAATCATATTCCCTCAAGCAACTAATCTTTTAGACATTTTTTTACATAAAAAGAACATTTTTTAAATCATAAGAGGAATTTTAGAAAATATTTAAAATTTGTGAAAATTAAAAAATAAATTTTCATATATTTAAAAATATCTCTAAATTATTTTTATATTTTTAAAATATCTAAATCATATAATTTGGGAACGGATTAGATGTTACCATGGTAACACCTTAGTAGGTGTTACCCTAACTATGTGGGGCCTACTTGATGCATATGTTGTGTATCTATGCTATTAATATGTTTTTCCATCTCATTTTTAAGGTGTGATCCCAAATCTTAGAAAGATCCAAATCTAATTAAACCACCTTATTAGAAACAGCGATGAATAACCATTAAAAACATTTTTGAGCCACAAAAGTTTTGGATCTGAACTTTATATTCTCCCTTTATCCGAGTCTATTTTATGTTATTAATAGGTTGATTGGCAAAGAGACGTTACAAAAAACCCTAAGATCAGCCTTTTGGAATTATTAATAGTGAGACATTCAAACACCACTGTTTCCTGTGGTATGGTCCACCTGAGATCAGGATCAGCGTAATTTTTTGGACCACGTCAGAATTTCTAATGGTGAGACACTCAAACACCCCTTGTTTCTTGTGGTATGGTCCACCTGAGATTCGGATCTACATAATGTTTTGGACCAAGTTGTAAAATGGGCTGAAAAAACAGATGTACGGTGTGGATATACAAAATAATCATCAAGGTAGGCCCCACGGTAGGGGCGGATGTTACATGGGCAACACCTGATCCGCTCCCAAGAACGAGGAATAGGGGCGTCAACGGGCCGGGCCTGGGTAAGTCTCGGCCCGGATTTTGAACTGTTTCAAGCCGGCTTTATTAAATATTCAGCTTTCAGGCTCGAGCCCGGCCCATTCACGCCCTGCCTGCCTAGGAATGACCAGCTCGGTACACAGACTACCGAGAGTTTACTCTGTGAGGTCCACGATGATTTATGTACTTGATCCATTCGGTCCCTCCATTTTCTTATATAATTTTAGAGCTTAAACCCCAAAAATGAAGAATACCCCATGCTCAAGTGGACCACACCACAAGAAACAATAAGAATTGAACGTCTACTATTGAAAATTTCTCAGAGCCATGTAAGTTTTTAATCAAATTGATATTTGTGTTTTCCATTCATCCATATCTGTGTGATCTTATAAACAGGTTGGATGACAAATGCACATCACTCAACGGTGGAAATTATTATCTCTCTTATTTCCCGTGGTGTGGTACACTTGACCTTTGGATAGGCTTCGATTTTGGGCTCAGCCCCTGAAATGAGCTGAGTAAATGGATGGACGGCGTAGATAAACCATATACATCTACGGTAGGCCAAGCGTATTGAGTAACTTGGTACGCAATCCGATTTCTAAAGCCTACATCTTGCACGCATACAACACACGTGGCCACAACTCACCTCCTTAAGCATGCTACAGCAGCACTGTCTCGGGCAGAGAACTTCCACGTAGTGTCATCAAAACAAACAATTTCAACATCTGTTGGCATCCATCATGCAAACAAACACAATCTCAGAATACATGGAATATCAGGGACGCAGATTGCATTCCGAGTCTCTGACTTTGCCAGCACGGACGTCGCTGCTGGACCATGTTCCGTGGGCTCACAGTGATGCGTGCGTTTTATCCAGGCCGTCCATCCATTTTGGATTATTATTTTAGGGCATGAGCCCAAAAATAAGGTAGATCCAAATCTCAGATGTACCACACAACAGTAAATCAGTGGCGATTGAACGTCCACCATTAAAGATTACTGGGGCTCACTGTAATGTTTATTTGTCATTCAACCTATTAACTACGTTGGGATAAAGGGAAAACACAAATATCAGCTGGATACAAAACTTTTATAGGCCTATAAAGTTTTTAATGGTGGGCGTTCAATCACCATATTTCCTATGGTGGGCCTTATCTATGAGCTGATGTAGTAGTAAAATGGTAAAATGGTAGAACGTATGGGCAACGTGGATAAACATACACATCATGGTGGGCCCACGAAACACCGTCCCGTAGAGACTATTGGATTTGTCTTAATGCAGCGGGCGTACGAACATCAGGTCTCATGGACCTATACATGTGAAACAACCGACAAAAACATAACGGGCATCTATAACAAATGAACAGTGATTTAACTTGGAGCGTGTGTACTAACAGTACTGTATCGACCCGCTCACATGGAGTGTGGGTACTGACATGGGTGTGTACTAACAAGTTAACCCAAGAAACAAAAAAATAAAAATAAAAACTGTGATTTTATTTATTTATTTTTTATTTTTTTCGGGTCCTTACTCTTACCCGGGTGGTAGACTCCTTCGAGTGATTTAACTTGCAATCCAAGTATGACATGTGCTAGAGATGTTGGTGTTTGTCGGTGGGAGACCCACCATGATATTATGTAGTCGTTAGCTTCAGGAATGATGGATGGCTGAAAATTAGTCATCCATCTATTTTTTGTGGGGCGCGACTTGGGTGAGACCCTTACGTGTCACGCAATGATTGGTCCAACTAGGTTGGCATAGTACGGGAGAATTGGTGTGGTCCATTCGAGCGTTGGATCTGTCTCATTTTTGTGTTCAAGCCTTAAAATAATCTGAGAAAAGGGATAGACGGCTTGGATGTGCAGATACATCACGGTGGGCCCGCCCACAGAACTGCCCGTTCGAAGCTAGGGACGGGCGGGGTAGTACGCAATCCACGTCCGGGAGAATTGCAAGAGAGTGCGGATCCTCTGTATCGTGGAAACAGGAGCAGCTGAATCCAATATTATTATGTCCACGTCACTTTAAGTGCCACGTTACCGGTTTTTTTTTAATATATTAAAAAAGTTACATTTAACGATAAGTCCAACGCCGTTAGACCGTTTCATTTGAAAATCGATTTGCATACCGATTACAGTACGCTCTCTCTTACCGTACCAAGTGAACTCAGCTGGGCTCACCTTGTACATATGTAGTCTATCCAGGCTGTCCATCCGTTTTTCCATTTAATTTAAGGAGTTGAGCTCAAAATTGAAGTATATCCAAATATAAAGTGAATCATACCACAGTAAAGAGTGGGGATAATGATTTCCACGGTTGAAACCTTGCTACGCCCTACAGTGATGTTTATTTGTTATTTAACCTGTTCATAAGATCGTACAGGCATGGATGAAGTGAAAACACAAATATAAGCTTGATCCAAAACTTTTGTAGACCCCTAGAAATTTTCAACTGTAAACGTTAAATTCAACTGTTTCTATGGTGTGGTCCAATTGAGCATTGTATATGCTTTTATTTTGGACTTAAGCCCTAAAATTATCTGATTAATTGATAGAGCGGAGCGGATAAAATACATAAATCACAGTGGAACCCACAGAGTTTACTCAGTATGCTAATATAGTTACTAAGCAATCCGCTTCCCTTCCATTCCAGGGTCAGCTCACGGGTTGAGTAGTGAGAACTGCTACTAAAGTGCTGTCACCTAGTTACGTGGTCCCACTATGATGTATCTTTTGTATCCCTACCATCCATTCATTGGAAGAGATCATCTTAGGGCATGAGCCAAAGAATAAATCAGATCCAAAACTTGAGTGGACCCCACCATAGAAAATAGTGGAAAGAGTTATGCCACCATTAAAAAATTCTAAGAGTCACAAAAGTTTTCAATCAAGCTAATATTTGTGTTTTCCCTTCTTCAATGTCCGTGTTAACTTAAGGTCCACTGTGATTTTTATTTAAGTTTTCATTTGGGGATTCAATACCTAGGTTACTCAACTGAGACTTGCTACTAAAGTGACGTGGTTATGTCGGTCCCACCATGATGTATGTTTTGTATCCACACCGTCCATCCATTTGGAGAGATCATTTTAGGGCATGAGCCAAAGAATGAATCAGATCCAAAACTCAAGTGGACCTCACCACAGAAGACAGTGAAGAGAGTACACTCACCATTAAAAACTTCTAAGGGCCACAAAAGTTTTCGATCAAGCTGATGTTTGTGTTTCCGCTTCTTTAATATCTGCGTTAACTTATGAACAGGTTAGATCTCAAATAAAAATCACGGTGGACCTTAGGAAGGCTTCAACAGTGGACATCACTCTCCTCACTATTTTCTATGGTATGGTTCACTCCAACTTTGGATCTACCTTATTCTTTTGATCATGCCCTAAAATGATCTCTCCAAATAGATGGACAATATGGATACAACACATAAATCATGGTGGGCCCTACAGAACTTGGTGGCGTCATTGCAATAGTGAGTCTAGCAACTCAACGTGTCGGTAACTAATCCGCCTCTAATTTCTTTCTTCTAAAATTTAATTAGGTCATGTCATCTCACGACAATTTTATAAGATTAGAAAAATATATTTACAAAATCTGCTTGATTAACAAGGAATATTAGTTGCGACCTAAGATGAGTGATGTCTATAGGATCCTCACTGTAGGCCCACCTTGATCTATGCGTTGTATATCTACTCCATCCATCCGTTTTCTCGTATTATTTTAAGACTTGACCCAAATCAGTACTTGTGTTCGGGTCAGATTCAGTCCGGATTAGTCTAGGCCAGACCTAGACTCGGATCGGGTTAGCCATGTTGGACTCGGTACCGAGTCAGGTCGAGTTCGGGTCCGGTGTATTTCGAAACCGAATCGAGTTGAGTCAGCCCTAACTCAGTTTGAATCGACTCGATGCTCATCTTTAACCATGATGGTTGTTTTTTTATTTATCCCATTGTTTATCCAATTTGCCCACTTACATCAGGGCACGAGTTTAAAAATAGATAGATCGATATCTTAAGTGGACCGCACCATAGAAAAAGTGGTTATTGAACACATACCATTATAAACTTCATAGAACTCAATGTAATGTTTATTTTCCATCCAACCAACTGTTAATGTCACAAAGACATGGATGAAGAGAAATACAAATATCAGCTTGATCCAAAACTTTAGTAGCCCCCAATAAGTTTTTAATCTTCTAATCATCCATGTTTCTTATGGTGTGGTCCACCTGAGATTTGGATCTTCCTCAATTTTATGCTCATGAACTATAATGATCTATAAAAATGGATGAATAGTGTGGATGAAATACATACATCATGGTGGAGCCAATAGAGCTTTTCCAATAACACACAGTACTGCAGTTGGTGGTATATACTATCAGTGTCCCCTTTGTCAAAGCCACTTGGATGAGCAAATAGTCAGTGGCTCAGGTGGGCCATACTATGATGTTTTTTGGAAAATCAACCTGGACCACAAGATGTGTCACCCCATTTTAGGCCAAAAAAATTAGTTATATCTATAATTCAGGTTGACCACATGATTGTAAATAGTGTACAGACAATCTTCGCCTTCCAAATTGTTTCCATTAAGCTAGCCCAAGTGATTCATGTATCGGTATGATTTTTGGCAAATTATTATTATTTTTTTTTAATAATCTAGTTGTTGAAGTGAATTTTGATGTAAGTATAATGTTTAACACTTTAAAAGAAAGTGTGGACATCTCTCTCCCAACTATTTCCTTTAGTGCGTATCTCTAGGCTGAACATGACACTTAATAGCCAATGGTTATAATAGATGTTACATAACATCGCAGTGGACCCCAAAAAAATTAAGAGTCACGCCCCATACTATATATATATATAATATATATATATATATATATATATATATATAACTCTTTACAATTGGAGAAGTATGGGGGATTTAATTTTTGGCGGGGGCCCACCATGATGTATATGCAAAATCTATTCTGACAATTAAATGTGTAATCATTTAGGCCCTAATCCAAAAAATTTAGGTTAACACGAGATTCATATGAGCCACACCAAAGAAACTATTTGGAAGAGAGACATCCATTATTGAAATTTATAAAACCCACTATGATGATTATATAAAATTAACACATCAGTTTATCTAATGGAACTCCATCATTTTGTCTAATGGAACCCTATCACTTTGTCAAATGAACATGTCACTTTGTCTATTGAAACCCCGTCATTTTATTTGACAAGCCGCTACTTTATCTAGTGAAATCCTGTCACTTTGCACAGTAACATCGTCACTTTTTCTAATGGAACCAAGTCACTTTAGTCGAAAACTCGTCATTTTATCAAGCAAAACCCTATTAATTTATTTGGCAACCCCATCATTGAACATCGTTACTTTGTTTAATAAAACCTCTTTACTTTGTCCAATTATCACATCACTTTGTGTATTACAATCTTGTCACTTTGTCTAGCACCTCTTTCACTTTATCTAGTAAAATTCTCTCACTTTGTCCAGCAAGCTCGTCACTCTTTATAGAACCTCGTCACTTGATACAGTAGAACTTTGTCACTTTGTCGTAATACATAGTCTCTTTGTCTAGTAGAACCTCATTACTTTGTCCGGCAACCCAATCACTTTTTCTAGCGAACCTCGTCACTTCGTTCAACAGCCTCGTCACTTTGTCCAGCAACCTCATCACTTTGTTTAGTGGAACCCGGTCACTTTGTCTTCCAGCCTCGTCACTTCGTTTAGTAGAACCAAGTAACTTTGTCCGGCAACCCATTACTTTTTCTGACAATCTGTAACTTTGTCTAATGGAACCCTATTTTCTTTGTCTCGTTTAACCTTATTAATTTGTTTAGTGGAATCATGTTATTTTGTCGAGCAACCTCATCACTTTATTTAGTATAACATTGTCATTTCGTCTAATAACCCCGTCACTTTGTCTAATGACTAAGAAAAAATTATCGACAATGGATGGTCCGTATTGTCAGTGGCCCCACGTGATTTAAGGCCCACGTTGAATTGTCTTATTACCATGAAAACTATTCATTATATATTGTTTTAGAAAACTATGCTTAATTATCTTGATGTTTAGTAAATCTTGGGGGTTGTACCTCACTAGTATTTTTGCACAAACATTGCTTTCTGGATTCCATCTCCTATACTCCACGTGGAATTTCCTATGTCATTTAGTTTCGTATAGAAGTCCATGAAAGTTTCATTTTCTTCCATACGAATTTCCTCAAATATGGTAGTGAGGATTTGAACTTTTGATTTCTTGATTATAAAAGTTCCTTCATGTGTCATTTCGAGAATATCTCATTCTTGCTTAACTGTATCGCATGAAATAATTCTTTTGAATTTATCATGTGATAGATCACAAGTTATGACATTTAAGGATTTAGCATTACCACTACTTTCACTTTTCTGAACTGTAGTCCATAAATAGAATGTCATTTCTCTCATAGATTTAGTTTCATCACTGCCTAATATTTCAGTCATATGAGGTTTTCATTTAGTCACAGTGACTTGCCACACACTTTCATTTAAGGATTTTACAAAAATCTTCATTTTGGCCTTCCAGTATGAATAATTAGAGTCATCAAAGGGAGGTGTCCTGGTAATAGATAAACTGTCGAAATTTGACATAATACAACTCTAGATCTTAACTCAAGGAAGTTAATCTAAAAAAAAAAGAGCAACCTTATCTGATACCACTTGAAAAAGAGAGCTGAAGTAATCTTAGAGGGGGGTGAATAAGACTATGCCAAATAATCAAATAAAGTATTGAATAAATAAACAAATCAGAAATTTCAATTGCACTGGTATTGAAATGTTAATTCTAACTGATTTGTAGGACAATCCAAACAAGTTTAGGTAGGACAACCTTAATTTACGAATGTGATAAGAATCAAAATTCCAAACTAAGCAAAAGTAAATAAAACTAATTATTACAAACATTTATCAGTTGTACTAAAATGAAATTACAACCATTCACCGCAAAAGTAATAAAAGCATTCACCACAACACCAATAATTATAGTGGTTTGATGTGTCAACAACTGTTCTCAAACAGTCACACCTACTCCACTCCCAAAATTACAATCCACGTAATCTTGGCTTTCACTATGAATAAGGTTTTCATAGGGTCACCTTAAAACCTGATATAATTGTGATTTTACCGGGCTATCACAAACAAATAAACTCCTCAATGATATTTTGTCTTCTCAGAAAAACCAATACTGAGATTTTCTGGCTATCTCAGAAAAACGAACACTGAAATTTTTTAGCTATCTTAGAAAAACCAAATACAAAATGTAAATGTATATTTATCTTCACCGTATAAGAAGTTGTAACCAAAGAACAGTTTTTCTTTAATGTCGAATGTTCAATGTTCAGTCCGATAGAAAAGGTTCAAGTTCTATTAATTTTAATTAAATTTGAACCAATAGCTACTTGTATTAATTCCTTTAAATCTCAAAAAAAAGAGTATTCTCTCTCTTTTTAGAATCAGAATGATAGAATCAGAGATTAAGAAATTAAACAAAAGAAGCTATAAATTGATTTATAAATACCATTCAATAGCTTGACGATAATTGAGGCTTCTCTCTCTCTTGCAGAAAGATGTTGATAGACTTGAATGCATTTTCAGATTGAGAAAGAACCTCAATTTATAGGCACAAAAGTTGTTGCTTCAACTTATCTAAGACAGTCTCCAATTGGCCCAAGCACCGGATTCTGTTCCAATGAATTTTCAGATTTGAGTGAGATAAGATGTAACAGATCTTCGACTAGTCGAAGGCTTTACTCGACTGGTCGAAGGAGCCAAAATCTGAACCAAATTAGTTGTTGGACTTTGAGCCGAGAAATATTCGACTAGTCAAAGAGTGACCTCTGACTAGTTGAGGAACTCGACTGGTCGAAGGAGTAACTAAATTTTCTGTTTTACTCGGTTTGTATTAGAACTGGTCAAGAAATGCTTAGGCTGGTCGAGTCGAAACTTAGGTTGGTCGAAACTCAACCTAATACAAACATAAAAACTCAATTTTAAATATATTTTAAAGTACATAAACCCAAGGTCTTTTTAGGGTTTATAATACATGTATGGACTGAACTTCATTGTCTTGAAGTAAATTAGAGACTTGAACTTCTCTAAGGAGCTTGATCTTCTATTAGAAAATTAATAGAACTTGAACTTCATGTTGTCTTTCGAGCTTGATCTCCAACTTTATCTTGAGTACGATCCTCTACTAGATCTTGAACTAGGCTTAAACCTTGATCTTGAATCATACTTGAAAATCACTAGATAAGATGTTTTGACTACACGAAATTTGACAAACAATATATGAAGTGTGCTTTAAATATTATAGCATTTACAAAACTTCTATTACTCTGAGAGGGTTTGGAGGGTAGATATTCAATCCCCCACTTCTTTTTGCAACTTAGTCCATTTAATACTTGGATATGTATTATTTTGCCTCAAACCTTGTGCCGAGCTCACCAAATGAAAGGATGACTATGATGTTGAGAAGTGGAGCCACATCTGGGGCCGCCCACGACCAGTCGAGGTTACGCGGATTTCGTGTCACAAGTCCTTTCGCAACTAGGATGCAAAAGGAGTTTCGCGGATTTTGTATCGCAAGTCCTTTCGCAACTGGGATGCGAAAGGAGTTTCGCGGATTTCATGTCGCAAGTCCTTTCGCAACTAGAATGCGAAAGGGAAGTTGTCAAAACTATAAATTGGGGTCCCTAGGGTTATTCTAGGGTTAAGGTGAATGATGGGAAAGTTATTCTAAGGTGTGGGCAAAGGGTTTTCTATGTTTTTCCAAGGGAGAGGTTAGTATATTGCCTTGTAATCTTTGTTCTTCATAGTGGAAGTTTGCATCCGTGGTTTTTTACCTTAGTTTGGGGTTTTTCGACGTATATCTTGTCTTGTGGTTTGTTTTGGATTGCTTTGATCTACTTCTAGTCTATATTTCTTTCTGTTTATCGTTTGTGGGTGAGGCCTGAGATTGGATCTAGTCTCACTGCATTTTTGGCGTGCTGCGCAACAACTGGTATCAAAGCTATTGGTTTAGTTCTATTGGGAGCGATGGCGAAAGATGAGAAAACTAGAATTGAGAAGTTTGATGGTTCAAACTTTGTCTTCTGGAAGATGCAGATGGAGGATTATCTGTATTAGAAGGACCTCTATATTCCTCTAGAAGGAAAAGAGAAGAAACCAGAAAAGATGACAGATGATGAATGATTTTTACTGGATAGGAAGGCTTTAGGAACGATCCGACTCTCTTTGTCTAAGAGCGTCGCCTTCAATATATCCAAGGTAAAAACGACAAAAGAATTAATAGAAGCCCTAGCCACCATGTATGAAAAGCCCTCAGCATCCAACAAGGTTCATCTTATGAAACAACTATTCAACATGAAGATGTCAGATGGTAGGAGCGTGGCTGAACATCTAAATGAGTTCAATACAGTCACGAGCCAGTTGGAATCCGTTGACATTGCTTTTAAGGATGAGGTCAGGGCATTATTGATCTCATCTAGTTTGCCCGATAGTTGGGATGGTTTGGTGATTGTTGTGAGCAATTCTTCAGGATCAACAAAGCTGAAATTTGATGATATGGCCGATCTAATTCTCAGCGAAGAATCTAGAAGGAAGGCATCAGGAGTTTCAGGGGATTCAGGGAATGCTCTAAACGTTGAAGGAAGTGGAAGATCGCTGAACAAAGGAGGCAATAAACATGGGCGTTCTAAGTCGAGGAAGAAGTCTAATAGACCGAAAGACAAAGACGGGTGTTGGCATTGCAGCAAGAAGGGGCACATGAAACGTGATTGCAGGGCGCTCAAGAAACAAGAAGGAAGCTCTCAAGGAGGGAAGGATTCAATGAATCTGTCTGAGGAAAGCGACACAGAGGCGTTGATCTTGTCTCTTGATGCGAGGAATGAGTCTTGGGTTATAGACTCGGGTGCTTCGTTTCATGCTACTTCGTGTAAGGAAGTTCTGCGTGATTATGTGTCAGGTGACTTTGGGAGAGTCTACCTAGATGATGATGAACCGTGCAATATTGTTGGAAAGGGGGATGTTCATATAAATCAGAAAGACAAAACGGTCTTAAAATTGAAGGATGTCAAACATGTACCAGGTTTGAAACGTAATCTGATCTCAGTGGGACAGTTGGCCGATACCGGTTATGTGACGACATTCACCAGTGACTCCTGAAAGATCACAAAAGGTGCCTTGGTAATATCTCGAGGCAAAAAGGAAGGTACTTTGTACATGACTTCAGGATCGTATAGTTCACTCGCAGTCGCATCAACTAGAGTGAATGGGCATTTATGACATCAGAGGCTAGGACATATAAGTGAGAAATGGATGAAAGTGTTATTGTCAAAAGGGAAGCTACCAGAGCTGAAGTCTATTGACTTGGAATTCTGTGAGGATTGCGTGTGTGACAAGCAGAAGAGGGTAAGCTTCAAGAAGACAGGACGCGCTCCAAAGACACATCTGTTGAAGCTTGTACACACTGATGTGTGGGGACCGGCACAGGTATTATCTCTTGGTGGCTCACGTTATTTTGTTACCTTTATTGATGATGCTAATAGAAAACTGTGGGTCTACTTCTTAAAACATAAATCTGATGTATTTGATGTATTTAAGAAGTGAAAAGTTATGGTAGAAAATGAGACAGGTAAAACAGTAAAGTGTCTCAGATCTGACAATGGAGGGGAGTATTGTGATAAGAGGTTTAAAGAGTATTGTGCAACAAATGAAATCAAACATCAGAAAACGATTCCAAGGACACCACAGCAGAATGGTGTGGCTGAGCGCATTAACAGGACCATCCTTGAGCGCGCCAGGAACATGAGGTTACATGCAGGGTTATCAAAGACCTTTTGGGTAGATGCTGTGAATACTGCCGCATATCTCATCAATAGAAGTACCTCAACACCATTGGATGGTGGGCTACCAGAAGAAGCGTGGACTATGAAGGAAGTGAACCTTGCACATCTCAGAGTGTTCGGTTGCACTTCATATGTTCACATTGATGCAGAGCAAAGAAACAAGCTGGATGCGAAGTTCAGGAGGTGCACGTTTATAGGCTATGGGCAACATGATTTTAGCTACATGTTCTGGGATGTAGAAAATAGGAAAATCATCAGAAGCAATGACGTATTCTTCAATGAAAAAGTGATGCATAAGGACAGTGCGCAGGAAAATAAGGCCGAGAAAAAAGAATTCGTAGAGTTGGAAGAGTTACCGGACATGGGTGTTACAGCGCCACAGGATAAGGCAGAGCCGCATACACCGGTTGTGAGGAAGTCTACTCGGGAGAGGAGACCCACGGTCCGATACTCATCCTCCTTACATTATCTACTACTGACGAATAATGGTGAGCCAGAGTGTTTTGAAGAGGCGTTACAGTCAGATATACGGGTTAAGTGGGAGCAGGCCATGGATGATGAGATGGATTCTCTTGAGTCTAATCGTACATGAGAGCTAGTCACTCTACCCAAAGGTAAAAAAACTCTTCATAACAAGTGGGTTTACAGACTGAAGGAGGAGCACGATGTTTCGAAACGGTACAAGGCCAGATTGGTTGTAAAAGGGTTTCAACAAAAGGCAGGTATCGATTTCACTAAAATATTTTCACTGGTAGTGAAAATGTCTACGATTCGCATGGTCTTGAGTATAGTGGCTTCAGAGGACTTACATCTAGAACAGCTAGATGTTAAGACAGCCTTTCTTCATGGGGACCTTGAAGAAGAGATATATATGCATCAGTCGACAGGATACGTGGCACCAGGTAATGAGAACAAGGTGTGCAGACTGAAGAAGAGTCTATATGGCTTGAAGCAGGCCCCGAAGCAGTGGTATAAGAAGTTCGACAGTTTCATGTCGGGAAACGGTTTTAGGAGATGTCATGCAAACCACTGTTGTTACTTGAAGAAGTTTGATACGTCTTACATCATCCTTCTTCTGTACGTTGATGATATGCTTGTGGCCGGTTTAAGCATGAAGGATATCTCAGATCTCAAAAGACAATTGTCTAGAGAATTTGCCATGAAGGATTTAGGAGCTGCAAAATAAATCCTAGGCATGAGGATAAAGCGTGACAGGAAAACAAGAAATTAGTTTTGTCACAGGCAGAGTACATAGCCAAGGTACTTGATCGATTCAATATGGGAGGTGCTAAGCCGGTTAGTACTCCATTCGCTAACCACTTCAAGCTATCTAAGGAGCAAGGTGCAAAGACTCAGGAGGAACAGGACTACATGGCTAAAGTCTCATACGCGTTAGCTATTGGGAGTCTCATGTATGATGTGGTAAGTACGAGGCCAGACATTGCTCAAGCAGTGGGAGTTGTTAGCAAGTTCATGAACAACCCCGGGAAGGAACATTGGGAAGCTGTGAAGTGGATCCTTAGGTACTTGGTAGGTACTAAGGACGTAGGGCTGTGTTATGGTGGATCAGAAATTAAGTTACAAGGCTACATGATTCGGATTTGGCAGGAGATATCGACAACAGAAGAAGCACTACAGGTTATGTTTTTACTCTGGGTAGTACCGCAGTCAGTTGGGTCTCTCAGTTACAAAAGATAGTATCTATTAGTACGACAGAAGCAGAATATGTTGCGGCTACAGAAGCATGCAAGGAGATGGTGTAGATGCAAGGTTTTATGGAAGAGTTGGGTAAGAAGTAAGCAGATTGCAAGCTGTACAGTGATGGTCAGAGTGCAATACACTTGGTTAAAAATTCAGCCTTTCATTCAAGGACCAAGCATATTGCCATCAGATATCACTTCATACGTTCATTACTGGAAGATGGATCGATTGCTCTGGAGAAGATTCATACAAGTGAGAATCCTGCGGATATGCTGACCAAGGCGGTCACAAGGGAGAAGTTGAAGCTCTGTTCAGCTTTGATTGGTCTTCAGGCTTGAAGATGGGAAGGTGGTGCACTCCGGATGAAGAAGACAATGGTTTATGGTGATGTGTCTCAAAGTGAGAGATTGTTGAGAAGTGGAGCCACATCTGGGGCCGCTCACGACCAGTCGAGGTTGCGCGGATTTCGTGTCGCAAGTCCTTTCGCAACTAGGATGCGAAAGGAGTTTCGCGGATTTCGTGTCACAAGTCCTTTCGCAACTGGGATGCGAAAGGAGTTTCGCGAATTTCATGTCATAAGTCCTTTCACAACTGGGATGCGAAAGGGAAGTTGTCAAAACTATAAATTGGGATCCCTAGGGTTATTCTAGGGTTAAGGTGAATAATGGAAAAGTTATTCTAAGGTGTGGGCAAAGGGTTTTCTATATTTTTCCAAGGGAGAGGCTAGTATATTGCCTTGTAATCTTTGTTCTTCATAGTGAAAGTTTGCATCCGTGGTTTTTTACCCTAGTTTGGGGTTTTTCCATATATATCTTGTCTTATGGTTTATTTTGGATTGCTTTGATCTACTTCTAGTTTATATTTCTTTCTGTTTATCGTTTGTGGGTGAGGCCTGAGATTGGATCTAGGCTCACTGCGTTGTTGGCGTGCTGCGCAACATGTGACATAACACATACCTTGTAATAATAAGACAGACATAACTTAGTGATATCAAAACACCAGATGGATCGGTGGTGTGTGGTACACCAGCCAATCACTTCAAGGGAAAACGGAAGCGGATTGGCTGATGTACCACAGACCAACCTGACTGGCGTGTGTTCGTGTCATGAAGAGACGAGCGCTACGCTCCTAAAGCTCCCTGTTAGTGGGGCACAGATTGGATACTAACAAGGCCAGTAGCCAAATCGCTACTGAAGTGACGTCACCAAGCTCCGTGGACCTCACCATGATGCGTGTGTTGTATTCATACCGTCTAACCATTTTTGGAGATTGTTTTATTACATTACAAAGAGAATGAGATAGACCTAAAGTTCAAGTGGACCCCACCATAAAAAATAGTAGGGACAGTGACATCCACCGTTCAAAACTCTTAGGGGCCACAGTAGTTTCCGATGAAGGTGATATTTTTGTTTTCACTTCATCTGTCTCTATGTTAACTTATGAATATGATGAATCTCAAAAATACATCACTGTGGGCCCTATAAATGTTTCAACGGTGGGGGTGACGGCTCCTACAGTTTTCTATGGTGGTCCACTTGAAATTTAGATCTATCTCATTCTCTTTGTAATGTCATAAAAAGATCTCTAAAAATGATTGGACGGTATGGATAACACACGCATCATGGTGGGGTCCACAGAGCTTGGTGACGTCACTTCAATAGCGATTTGGCTACTGAACTTGTCAGTATCCAATCGGCACCCCTGTTAGTGTGGATATAATATGTAATTGTGGGCCTACGTAACATTTACCTCCTTTGAAAGGTTCGTATGGACGCAAATTGCGTCCTACCCATGCTGTCTCTAGCTTCAAATGGGCAGTTCTGTGGGTGGGCCCACTATGATGTATTTGTTTATCTAAGCCGTCCATCCTTTTTCACATATCATTTTAAGACAATAAAAAATGAGACAAATCCAACACTCGCTCAAAAAGACCACACCAAATAATAAGATTGGTTGCATTAAATGCACAAAGCATCATTTATCTGTGGTGTGGTACATCTAAATGTTGGATCTACCTCATTTATTTAATTTATGCCTTAAAATGCTATAAGAAAATGGATGAACAGAAGCGATAAACAGATTCATCACGGTGGGTGCTAGAGACGGGCAGGGTAGGACACAATCCACGTCCAGTTTGTATAACCCATTTGGTGAGATTATTTTTAAGCACGAGACCAAGAATGAATTGTAAAATACTCTAAGTGGACTGCACCATAAATAATTATGGGATAATAATTCTCACCATTAAAACATCCATGGGGCCACCATAATGTTTATTTTCCATATAAATCTGGTCGTAAGGTTACAAAAGACCTGGATGAAAAGAAGGATGCGGATTGTGTCCTACCCCCGCCCGGAAGGTAATCCGTCCGGGCAGGGCTCTCTGGGCACTGTGATATAAGTTTTTAATCCACACGGTTGAGATTTTCTCTCAAATCATTTTAAGCTATGACACAAAAATATAACCACATGAAAGGCTTAAATGAGCCATAAATTGAGGATTAAACGTTCATCATTAAAAACTTCTTAGGAGTTAGGAGAAGTTTCTGATCAAGTTGATATTTATGTTTTCACTTCATTCACGTCTACGTGACCTTATGAATAGGTTGTATCGTAAAAAAAACATCACGGTGGCCTTTAGAAATGTTTCAACGGTGAGTGTCATATCACTGCAGCTTCCTTTGGTGTGATCCTCTAGAGCTTTGAGCCTACTTCATTTTTTATCTAATACCTTAAAATGATTCGAGAGAAAAGATTAACGGCGTGGATAAAAAGCTTACATCACAATGCCCTAGAGACCCTGTCCGGACGGATTACCGTACGGGCAGGGGTAGGACGCAATCCGCGTCCTTAAAAGAAAAACAAATATCATGTTGATTCAAAACTTCCGTGACCCCGAAAGACTTTCAATGGTAAGCGTTAAAGAAGAATTTCAATGGTAGGCGTTGAATCCCAGCTTACGTGACCTCAGAAGTTTTTGCATTGTAATCCACTTGTTATTTGAATCCGTAGATCAAGCATTGCGGCGAGTTCCACAAATGCATAGACGGTTTGGATAAAACACATACCTCGTGATGCGATTTATAGAAATTGTCGACGACAACACACCAGGTTGGTCGTGTGGTACACGAGAAAAACAACTCCTTTCCGCGCGAAAAACGATGCGGGAGGTGGAAAACGAGACGTCAGTGTTGGACCGACGTGGATCCAGCACAGCAGTGCCATTATTCCAGTAGCGTGTTCTGGATTGGCAGGGCGTGGATCCAACGTGGCGATCTGATCCTCCGTCAAAACTAACGGCTCCGTTCGAAAGTACTCAAGTCAGAGATGATGAACAGTCATTAGGGAGCACCGAACGTTTTGGTGCCGTTAGTAACAGGGCATAAAAAACTCAGCTCTCTGGCAGGGACGACAAGGCCAAGAGGCAGAGGGAAGATGCAGGGGGTTGGATTTCAGTACTGTAGTCCTCGATCTACCTCAATAAATTCCACCCCCAATGCCCCTTTCCTCTCATTCCTTCCCTTGCTTTCTTCTCTGTCTTTCCCTTTCTCCGTTTCCCGTCTTTCTCCTCGTCTCTCCAGAAGGTCCCCTTTCTCTGGTATATTCCGTTCATTCTCTCTTTCCTCAATTATTTTCCCGCGTTTGGATGCACGATCGAATTGGATTGTAAACAATATCATTACAATCTGTTCATCTCTCTCTCACTTCCAAACGGACTCATTTATTTTTATTTATTTTTTATTTTTACCATCGTTGATGGGTTCTGTGTTTTCGATCATGTTTTAGGCATTGCAGTTTCTCGACGTCTGATCGAGTCCTCCCGCAGACAAGACAGGTATAGATGGATGGATGTGAGTCCGACTTTCATACATCGCGATGAACTCTGTTTATACGTTAATGGATGTTGTTCCGGTGTACATGCCGACAAGTCGGACGATTTGAAAGAATTCATCTGATGGCACCGCGTTGGATGGGCATTTTGGTTTCGAGAATCATGACGAATGGGTGTTTCTTGACATGGATTCGTGGCATTCGAACGTACCGTTGAGAATAAAAATTGTCAACTCTCCACTGTTCATCGTTATGTACTCGTCCAACATGCATCACGGTGATCAGATTAGGGGCACCGTCCATCTGTCGGGCATTACCGTGGATTGGTCAATCCAAAAGATCGATTTGAACAGATGATCCTGATCATCGATTGTAGGCGTTCAAAAAGGACGGTTGAAATTAAAAATGGCTAACGTTCTCAGCTCCAGCAACAGATGCCAGGATCATCCATTCGGTGTGATTTTTAACCTCGGCCCACCTGTAGGAGTATGGCTGGCAGAGCAACGGTTCCGATTGCCTACCAATACAACGCAAAACGAACTTGATGAATGGATCTTCCTCTTCTTCCTTTTTTTTTTTTTTTTTTTTTTGGTTTTTGCTATTTGAAAAGTAGAAATATCTGATTTTGGATTGTTTGTGTTTTGCAGGAACGTAGGCTATATTCTCTTTTAGTAGGAGAAGAGATAAATCAGAAGAAGAAAAAGAAGATGACGATCACCCCGGCAGTTAGAATTGCCGAGAAGAAACTCTTTGTCAAGGACCGCATGATCCTTTCCGGCGTGCCCGATAATGTAATTTCCACTTCTGCTGCGACATCTAGCCCTGTTGAAGGTATTTTCGTCGGGGCCCAATTTCCAGAAAACAGTAGCCGGCACGTGATTTCGCTCGGCACTCTCAGGTATTGTACACAATTGCGTTGATTGTTACTACCATAAACAATCCAATTGAAAAAAAAAAAAAAAAAAAAAGCAGAGAATTTAGTGTTTTTCTACTTGGGTATTTTCGCAGGGACATCCGATTTCTGTCATGCTTCCGATTCAAACTATGGTGGATGGCCCAGAGGATGGGTGATCAAGGCCGGGACGTCCCACTTGAAACCCAATTCTTATTGGTGGAAACCAAAGGTGGGTCCTATCTCGAATTGGCCGATAGCAGTAGAGATGGTGAGAACCAGATCGTCTACACCGTCTTTCTCCCTCTTACTGAAGGCCCATTCCGGGCCTGCCTCCAAGGCAATCCCCAAGATGAGCTTGAGCTCTGCCTCGAAAGCGGTGATTCTGATACAAAAGCCTCATCTTTCACCCACTCCCTCTTCATCAGCGCGGGGATTGACCCATTCGCAGCAATCACAGAAGCAATCGAGGCCGTGAAGTCACACCTGAAGACATTCCACCAGCGGCACGAGAAGAAGCTCCCTAGCATCATGGATTACTTTGGTTGGTGCACGTGGGACGCATTCTATCAAGACGTCACTCAGGAAGGCGTAGAATCCGGATTGCAGAGTCTGGCAGCAGGTGGGACTCCCCCCAAATTCGTGATCATTGATGATGGATGGCAGTCGGTGGGAACCGATCCTCAACCCGATCAGAAAGAGCTTGATTACAAGCCTCTACCACGGTTGACAAACATCAAAGAGAACAACAAGTTCCAAACCAAGGATGATCCTTCAACTGGGATCCAAAACATCGCGAAGATTGCCAAGGAGAAGTACGGACTCAAGTATGTGTACGTGTGGCACGCGATCACAGGGTATTGGGGTGGGGTGCGGCCCGGTGTTCTGGGAATGGAGCAGTATGGATCGAAAATGCAGTACCCTCTGATATCGCAGGGGGTGGCGGAGAATGATCCAGGTATGAAGACGGAAGCAATGACATTGCAGGGCTTGGGGCTGGTGAATCCCAAGAACGTGTACCGATTCTATAATGAGCTGCATGGGTACTTGGCATCGGCTGCGGTGGATGGTGTCAAGGTGGATGTGCAGTGCATTTTAGAGACGCTTGGGGCTGGATTGGGTGGGAGAGTGCAGCTCACAAGGCAGTATCACCAGGCGCTGGACGCGTCCATCGCTAAGAATTTTCCAGACAACGGGTGCATTGCTTGCATGAGCCATAACACTGATGCCCTCTACTGGTAAGGCTTAATTCATATTAGAGATATGATCTCTAATAATACATAATTATGATTAACTAAAAGAAGATAAACCTATTTTTTTAAGTGTATTTTTCATTTTCAGATGTCATTTTTTGGGTTTTTAATTTTTTTTCTTTTTCTTTTTTGTATTACGGGTTTGTCAATGAAACAGCTCGAAACAGACGGCAGTGGTGAGAGCTTCAGATGATTTCTTTCCCCGGGATCCAGTGTCACACACAATCCACATAGCAGCTGTGGCCTACAACAGCATCTTCCTCGGCGAGTTCATGCAACCGGATTGGGACATGTTCCATTCCCTTCACCCTGCAGCGGAGTACCATGCATCAGCTAGGGCAATTAGCGGAGGACCCATTTATGTCAGGTGATCATCTATCCCCTTGCTAGCAAACTGCAATTAGCCCGCTCTGTATATTCAAGTTGGTGTGTGATATTTACTTCTTATTTGTTCTTCTTAATCATTTGCATTTATCTAATTAAATTAGTGATAAGCCTGGGGAGCACAACTTTGAGCTGCTGAAGAAGCTGGTCTTGCCTGATGGCTCCATTCTCCGAGCCCTTCTCCCTGGTCGGCCCACCCGTGATTGTCTCTTCGCTGACCCAACTCGCGATGGAGTGAGGTACCAATCACAACCACCCATTTTTTCCGGTTCTCCTCGAAACCCATTACTTATTGGATTTATTCATTTGTAATGGGGTGATTTTTGTTTCAGTCTGCTGAAGATATGGAACATGAACAAGTACACTGGAGTCCTGGGCGTATACAACTGCCAAGGTGCAGCATGGAGTAGCATTGAGAAGAAGAGCGTATTCCACCACACCCAAGCCGAGGTCCTATCATGTGCTGTTAGGGGCCGCGACGTCCATCTTCTATCAGAGGCATCAATAGACCCTGATTGGAATGGGGATTGCATCATCTACCGTCACAAGGGCAGGGATCTGGTCTGCCTCCCTAACAGTGCTGTCTTGCCTGTGTCCCTCAAAGTCTTAGAACATGAAATTTTCACCATTTCGCCTATCAAGGTTTGTCTTTAAATTTCAAATTTATATCAGGAAAAATAAATAAATAAATAAATAAGAAGAAGAAGAAGAAGAAGAAATTAAAGGATGTGTGCTGCTCGCACATGGTCTCAACCATCTTTTCTATGCAATGCAGGTCTTTATGCCCGGATTTAGTTTTGCACCGTTGGGATTGGTGGACATGTTCAATGCTGGAGGAGCGATACAGGGGCTGAGATACCAAGTCGGAGATTGCGCTGCCTTAACTGAACTGGATTCAGGTTTTATGGGGGAAGCAAATGGGATTTCTCTTCAGCCATTTGAGAATAGGAGCTCTGAAGCAGTGGGGACAGTTTTCATGGAGGTGAAAGGGTGTGGCAGGCTCGGTGCTTACTCATCAGCAAAGCCCAGGAAGTGTTTGGTGGGATCAGACCCTGTCAACTTCTCTTATGATTCTTCTTGTGGCCTATTGACTCTCAACTTGGATAACATGTTAGAGGGCAATAAAAACTTCCACAATGTAG
This sequence comes from Magnolia officinalis, assembly GCA_021015155.1. Lineage (NCBI taxonomy): Eukaryota > Viridiplantae > Streptophyta > Magnoliopsida > Magnoliales > Magnoliaceae > Magnolia > Magnolia officinalis. Next base: position 93,406,401 of record JAJHSJ010000005.1, read on the forward strand.
TAATCGAGGTATAAATTGATATGATAGTATACTTGGTGGTGTATGTACTCCTGGTAACGAATTTTGTAAGTTTTTGAGTATTAGGAATGAAAGCATGGTGACCAGTGAGGTGGTAGTGTCACGCCTCAAACTCAGAAATCGGGCTCACAAAATTCTCAATCGCCGAATCCAGCACCAACAGCTTCCATAGTACCCCTGGGATAACACAAGGAGGATGTTCAACATGAATTTATTCCATAACAAACATAACCATAAACATAATCCACGAACAATAACCTGAACTCCATCACAAAATCCACTGTAATAAAAAAACTTTAAGTACAATGCGTATAAAAGGAAATATAATAACAATATCGGAACTCTAAAAGCTCGGTTGCACGCTCCTGCTCCTACTCAGCTATGACTGCATCCTGGCGTCACCTGCACGCATATATCGTGCATAAGCTTATAAAAAGCTTAGCTTAAATGTAGAGTGGGGTGTGAAAATGTGTGCACAAAGTAGCAATGCAAGTATGTAATATCAGAGTAATGAGGAAACATACTGATAAGTCCATGAATGCAATCAGTCGCACCATGGCTATGCGATGCAAGGCATAAATGCTATCGGTCATACTAAAGCCATGCGATGTAAGACATGAATGCTATCGGCCACACCAAGGACATAGGATGCAAGGCCTACATAGCCAATGTCATGTGCAAGATGCGGGTCAAGTATACCAATTCACATATCAATCTGACTCATCTCTGGAGTATCATATCAGTACGGTTCTCTCTGGATAATCAACGGGATCTAATACACTATACGCCACATTACCGCCCTACACTGGATGCACAACCGTACAAGCGAAAGAAAATTTACTATCCGTCTGGCCAATAGTCAGCTAATATCCATCTGACACGTTAATAGTGAACCCATTTACGAGCTGGTCATACTCAGCCTAGCAATTGCCCCCTACCCTCGGGCGGGTAAAGCCACACCCCCCTTCCAACCGACCATGACACAGTGGGAGACGCGGCCTCCTGATATTCGACCCTCACGCGCTCATACATCCACTCGTTCTCGACGTTGGAGCGTCTTCCGGTACTATCAGGTTTAGGGACCTTCACCCATCGACATTTATCGCGCCCCATATAAAGAAGATTTTCGGTGTCAATCCTTCTATCCATGAAATGCCTGTAGAGGCTATGGCCCTGATGTCGCTAGGGCGTACAGTAATCACAACACATAATGTAAGATGCATGAGTCACACAATCTATTCATGTATCAATCCTGCGCATACAGTGCGCTCATGTGGGACAACTCCGTCTATCAGGGAGTCGCATAAACAACATGTTCAATGGCACATGTAATGGTCAACCACATCTTATAACAAACATGCAAATAATGCGTATGAACATGTATCATGATGCTATGCTATCACATACTCATAATCGATACCGATAACCGGCCTATATACAAGGCAGGGTCCATAGATGGACAACCGATCTAAACCATAACATAAAGATCGGCCCTCAACTGTGAATATACCAAATTCGATAGCACGAATCCCTCCGTCTACGGTGATGAACTCTTCTCAAATCAAGGTTGGGCCTAGGTGGCCTACCTATAAGTTTATGGATCCGAAACGGGCTTCCTTTACCATACTATCATATGGCCCATTAGATGCCCTAGGGGGACCAAATAAGTCCTAGAAAGACTCCAAGATAAAAGAAAATAATCTTACTAGCAACCAATGGGGGCCCAATATCTTGGGTTAGCCCAATATGAATAGATGAATCATGCACATTTCATGAGGCCCAGTGATTTGGGCCAACTCACTAGAGAAGGATGAGAATGGGCCTAACAATGACCTAAGGGAAGGTCACAATGTGGACATTTAATCATTATTGTCCATCAATATGGACATTTAACCAACATTGCTCCCAATGAGTGACCCACATAGAGCCAAACATATAGTGGGTCCATGGCCTCACATAAGGGCCTAATACACATCCCGTTGGGCCCACACAAAGGCCTCATATACATTACATTATGCCTCACCAAATGGGCCTCTCGTACATCATAATGGGCCTCATCATATGGGTCATATATACATCACATCGAGCCTCATCATATGGGCCTCATATACATTACATTGGGCCTCATCATATGGGCCTCTCATTCATCACATCGGGCCTCATCCAAGGCCACAAAAACATCACAATGGGCCTCACCAAATGGGCCACAAATACATCATAATAGGCCTTACTCATGGGTCATAAATACATCACATGGGCCTTATGGGGCGGCCCATAATCCAGCAAAATAGATGGGCCACATTTACTACATATACCTCAAGGTGGGCCGACAAGATGGGCCTTAAATACATCACATTGGGCCTCACCAAATGGGTCACAAAGACATCACATTAAGGTGGGCCCTGTACATTCCAATTGGGCCCCATCGGATGGACAGCTGGGATCAAACACGTACATCACGTGGGGGCCACGTGGATGGACGGTGGGGTGAAATAAATACATCATCGTGGGGTACGCGTCCAAGGATGGACAGACTAGATATACAACACATACATGGGGTGGGTCCCATCGTCCAGAGTGCTGGACGGTGTGGATCAGACCCAAACATCACGGCTGGCCTCACATGGATGGACGGCGTATACAACACATACCTTAAAGTGGGCCCCACTCGTCCCACGTTAAAACAGATGGACGGTTGGATATAGAACGCATGCATCAAGCGCCCCACCGTCCCTAGTAGATGGATGACGTGGCTATAAAATACATATATCAAGGTGGACCCCACCCCCACACGTGCAGCACGTGTGGGGTGGGTCCACATCCATGGAAAAATAGACGGACAATATAGATATAATACATACATTAGAGGTGGGGTCCACCGCCCAGCCCAATGGACGGGTGGACATAGATTACGTACATCAAGGTGGGTCCCATCCCACACGTGAAGCATGTGTAGGGTGGGCCGCACCCACTGCATGCGGACGGTATGGATGGGATATAACCCATACCTCTTGAACAGACCCCAAAATTTGCTGACGTCAATCCAGCAGCTACATAACTGCGTGGGACCCACCGTCCTTGGTTTGGACGAACAGTCTGGATGAAATCAGGGTGGGTCCCACATGTGGGCCACCATAGCTTTAGATAAAGATGATATTTGTGGTTTCCTTCATCTAGACCTGTCCAGCAATGGACAACAAGGTGGGCTCCACCAACCGGATGCTCAGAAAAATATGGACAGCCTGGATTTTGCTGAACACGTTAGGTGGGCCACACACCTCATCATCACCATAAAAATGAAAGAGAGAGATAGAAAGAGAGAGGGAGAAACGTGTGATGGAGGGGCCCCACCACTATGGGCCCCTCTAATACATGCATCAATACATACATCAAGATGGGTCTCATGCATTCATAGGCCCATCATAACAAAATAAAAAAAATAATAATAATAAGGTGGGGATACCATCCCCACCATACAAATGAGGGGTCTAGATGACCCTTAGAAGGCCTGGATTAAAGAAAAACCCATCATGATGGGGTCTATGGAGAATGGACACTTCATGACTCATGCATGCAAGAAGATGGGCCAAAGGCCACATCAAGGGGATCATGGAGGATCTCCACCATGGATTGGTGGGCCCTTAAGTCCCTATGCAAATGCAAGAAAGAAATCTAAATGAGATGATGAAATCTAGTTCTAGAGAGCACCCACCTTAGATCTAGACCTCCTTCTTCCACCACTATACTCTACTGCTCCAAGATGACAAGATTCAATGGTTGAGATTGATTTTGGAGGGTTGGATTTGGGGGTGGAGAGCTTGCAAAGGGATGGAAATGGAGAGCTCTCTCTTGCAACAATAGAGGAATGAGGAAGAAAGAGAGGGAAAGAGGGAGTTGTAGGAGAGAAATGATTGCCTTAGAAGGTAATTATGAGTTTGGAGAAGAGAAAAGCATAATTACAAGCAAGCATGAAGCTAGGGTCGTTATGAGTTGTAAGAGCATGCCTAGGGCTATAGCTAAGGTGATGTCACCCCTAGGGTGACATCATCCTCATGATGATGGTGCTAAGGAAATGTGCAATCTGGATAGGTGGGTCCCGCAACGCGCGGTCCACGACCATTATCATGTGCAGTCTACATCTTATGATCTAAGCGTCAGATTGGTACATGAGACGCGGCGTCGGAATAGCGGCGATGGCATTATCGCAATGGCATAGGTCTCTGGTTGAGTCGACTCGGGTTTACAAGATGTGATTTAGGTTCACGCGGAAATGTAATCTTCGGATCGCAGGTTGCCGGAATTCGACCGGGAGGACTATGGGATCCTATGGAACGGTATGGTCACTAGGACATGGGCCTGACAGCTCTCCCGCCTCAATAAAAATTTCATCCTCGAAATTTACCATCACGCAGAACAAAACAAAGAAAAAAGAGAAAGCATCATCACATATAACAATCATGCAATACAAAGCATAATACAAGCACAATCAATCCATTAACAAATGGGGATAGCGCTCTCTAATCTCAGCCTCGCACTCCCAAGACGCTTCCTCAACAGAATGATGACCCCACTAAACCTTCACCAAAGGAATGACCTTGGTCGGAGGACCTGCTCCTTCCGATCAAGGATGTGAATCGGTTGCTCAATGTAGGAAGCATCCTTACGGACCTCAAGATGCTGCTAATCAATCACAGGAACAGTGCCTGACCCACACTTCCGCAACATTGAAATATGGAAAACGTTATGGATATCAGACAACTCATAAGGTAAGGCAAGTTTATAGGTCATGGCGCTAATGCGCCCAGTGATCTCGAAAGGTCCAATAAACCTCGGGATAAGCTTGCCTTTCACTCCAAATCGAACTACGCTCTTATGGACGAGACCTTAAGATACACTTTGTCCTCAACAGTGAACTCTAAGGGAAAACGCCGACATTCAGCAAAACTCTTCTACTGGCTATGAGCTGTGCGCATCCTCTGCATGATGATATCGATAATCTCTGACGTCTACTGCACAAGCTCGGGGCCTAAGAGACGGTGCTCTCCAACCTTGACCCAACAACTGAGGGATCTACACGGCCTGCAATACAAGGCCTCGAAGGGAGTCATACCAATAGTCGCCTAATAGCTATATTATACGCGAACTCAGCTAGGCGCAAATGCTCATCCCAACTACCCGAGAAGTCAATCACGCAAGCACGGAGCATATCCTCAAGAATCTGATTGAACCTCTCGATCTGCCCATCAGTCTGCGGATGAGACGTGATGCTGAACTGCAAGGCAGACCCTATAGCCTTCTGGAAGCTCCTCCAAAATTGAGACGTGAACCTCGGGTCTTGGTTGAAAACGATCGAAACTGGAACACAGTGTAGTCTCACGATCTCATCAACAAACAACTTGACAAGCCGGTCCAAAGGCCAAGTCGCACGAATCGCGAGAAAATGTGTCAACTTCGTCAGGCGATCCACGACAAGTGAGATGGCGTCATGACCGCACTGAGTCCTCGGCAAGCCCATAATGAAATCGGTGGATACGTGCTTCCACTTCCATGTCGGGACTCTCAACGGCTGCAATGGACTTGAGGGTCTCTGATGATCGGCCTTGACACGCTGGCAAGTATCACACTCGGCCACAAAACTGGCTATTTGGCGCTTCATCCCTGCCTGAAAATACCGCCTCATCATATCACGATACATCTTCGTCGAGCCAGGGTGGATAGAAAATCGCTATCGATGTGCCTCAGTCTTAAGGTCTCTGCGTAACTCTAAAACATCCGGGACACATAACTGACCTTTGAAGTGAAGTCCACCATCAAAACCAATCTAGCAATCTGACTAATTCTCAGATACTGCCTCTGCCCGATAACTTTGCAATGACTCATCTGCCTGTTGAGCCTCAATCACCCTTGCGACAAGAGAGGGCTAAATCGACATGATCGATAACTGCACAATAGAAGACTGCAAGCCAATCTCGAAGTCGAACGCTGACACGTCCTCAAGCGTCTTCCATTTTTTAATCATCATGTGCGCCACCAGGCCTCGTGGCTGACGACTAAGGGCATCCGCCACCACGTTTGCCTTTTTCAAGTGGTACTGAAGATCAAAATCATAGTATTTTAAGAGCTTCATCCAACGTCTCTGCCTCATGTTCAACTTGAATTGAGCGAATAGATACTTCAAGCTCTAATGGTCGGAAAAAAGCTCGAACCTGAACCCATAAAGATAGTGCCTCCACACCTTTAGTGCGAAGACAAGTGCTGTCAGCTCCAAATCATGCGTGGGGTAGTTCAGCTCATGGACCTTGAGCTGGCGCGAAACGAATAAGCCACCAGCTTCCCATGCTGCATTAGGACAACAACCAAACCAATATGTGAAGCATCAGTGAATATAACAAAGCCTTCACTCCTAGAGGGAAGAGTGAGGACAGGAGCAGACGTGAGGCAGTCCTTCAACTCCATAAATACTCGCTCATAGGCGCCACTCCATACAAACTCTTCGCCCTTCCGAGTCAACCTAGTTAGCGACGATGCAATACAAGGGAGAATCCCTCGATAAATTGTCGGTAATATCCCGCTAACCAAGAAAACTGCGGATCTCGTACGCGTTCGTGGGTTGGCCCCACTGACGCGTTGCATCAATCTTCGAGGGGTCCACTGCGACACCCTCCCTAGTCACCACGTGACTAAGGAACTTCACCTTCTCCTGTTAAAACTCACACTTCTTTAGCTTCGCATACAACTGGTGGGCACAAAGGGTCTGCAATGTAATCTCCAGATATACTCATGGTCCTCGTTGATCCTCGAATAAATTAGAATGTCATCGATGAAGGCCACAATAAACTAATCAAGATATGGATGGAAGACCTCATTCATCAACTGCATAAAGACCGCGGGCGCATTGGTCAATTTGAAGGACATGATTTGAAACTCAAAGTGACCATAGCGTGTCCTGAAAACCGTCTTCGGGATGTCCTCCTCTCAGACTTGAATCTGATGATAACTGGATCGCAAGTCAATCTTCAAAAAGAACTATACACCCTGCAGCTGATCGAACAAATCATCAATCTTCAGGAGCGGATATTTATTCTCAATCGTAACCCAGTTGAGCTCGCGGTAATCCACGTAGAGCCTCAACGAGCCATCCTTCTTCTTAACAAATAGTACCGGCGCTCCCCACGACGAACTGCTCGAACGAATAAAACCTAATTCACGCAACTCGTCCAACTGCTACTGCAGCTCTTGCAACTCCTTCGGTGTCATACGATACGGGGCCTTTGAGATAGGCGCGGTACCAGAGATAAGATCAATTTGAAACTCAATATGTCGGCGCGGTGGCAATCCCGGAATCTCCTGGAATACATCGGAGAAATCACAGACCATAGGCAACTGATCAATGCTCACTGTTATAGGTTCCTCTACTACACATGACATCAAACACGACAACGGCTCTCCTCTGGGCTTGGTAACGAACTGGAACTACGGCAAGCTGGGTATACAGAATGTGACTGTCCTCGCGGAGCAGTCCAAGACAGCGTGGTACTCGACAAGCCAATCCATACCCAAGATTATGTCAAACTCAGACATCGGTAACATAAACAAATCAGCGGGCAAGAAGGTCTCCTTAACCAACACAGGGCAAAATGAACAAAATTGGTCTAGCATTGCAGTCTTTCCCAAGGGTGTCGATACTGACAATCCCTCACGGGCAGACTCTAATGGCAATCCGGTCGAGTGACAAAAGCCCTCTAAAACAAATGAGTACGATGCACCAGGATCAAACAAAACGTGAGCTATACATACGAAGATAGGAAGGGTACCCTCAATGGCTCCTTCGGATGACTAAGGGTCATGCTGAGTTACGCAAAATCTGATCTGAACCGACTGGGGAGGTGCTTGTCCCCTCTGTAGTCGCTCCCGTTGCTGCTGCTATGAGGATCTCTACTGCTACTGCTGGGGGTCTCTGTTGCTGCAGTGTTCTTGGATGATGTTGCTGGTGCTGAAGGTGGGGACGCTCCTGCCAATAGTGTCCCGTCTCACCGCATCCATGACAAACACCGGCAAACTGCCTCGGAGGTGATGCTGAAGGTGTTGTGGGTGCTTTGGTGACTCGATGGGCTGCGTGCCCCTACTGCTATAGACGCTGCCGGAAGCTACCGGAGGGGGCTGCCTCTTCCGACTTCTCCTCTGATCACGATCCCTCTACGAACCGGCTCACTCGGCCTTGCCCTGAAGTAAAAATACCGTGAGTGGACCCACTACTGAGTCAAGTCTCGTAAAAGGGCGCTTACGCGCTCCTGCTCTGCCGACTTGGGCGTCTCGGCGGGACGCCTGCCCTGGCCCTGGAAGGCGGCATAGCCTGCAACACCTGCTGTAACTGGACGGCACTCACGGGTACAGTCGGAGCCGCACTGGTCTCGGGTAGAGGAGCGGGATCCTCAGGCAGCGGAGTAAGAATCTCAGGTGGGGAAGTGGGAATCTTGAGTGGTGGAGCGGAAGCCGCTTGAGTCGATCGGGTTGCTCGGGCGCCTCGGATGCCTCGTCTACGTGGCATAGTCTACAGAAAGAGCAAAGGCGTCTATCAGCCTTGAGAACCCTCGAAGGCTCAGACATTAGGAAACCAAATCAAAAAGATTATGCACTCGGGACCTACTCGACCTAAGCTCGTAGCAGACATGTGATGTCGTCCTGAGTTATTCCCAAGTTATGATCTAATACCAACTCCTGTCACGCTCTAAACTCAGAAATCGGGTTCACAAAATTCTCAATCGCCAAATCTGGCGCCAACAGCCTCCGTAGTACCCTATTTTTGGCTCCCGCCACCCATATACCAAGTTCCAATCTTGGGATACCACAAAGAGGATTTCCAGCATGAATTTATTCCATAACAAGCAAAACCATAAGCATAACCCATGAACAATAACCAGAACTCCATCATAAAATCCATTATGATAAAAAAAAAACTTTAAGTACAATGCGTATAAAGGGAAATACAATAACAATATCGAAACTCTAAAAGCTCGGCTGCATGCTCCCGCTCCTGCTCGGCTACGACTGCGTCCTGGCATCACCTGCACGCATCTATCATGCATAAGTGTAACGACCCGTAAATTTTCGTACTTTGGCTCGAGTACCATCTCGACCAGAAATCAATTAGGATTAAATCCTTTAGAAATTTAACAAAGTTAACTAAATGCAAAACTCGATTAGCCATGAAATCCGTTGGGATCGCTTTAAATACGATCTGCAAGACCCAAAACTTGTAAAATCAGTGACTCTAGGTTACCCTAAAGTTTAGAACCAAACTCATTACCCGGCTGCTCCCGGGAATGAAATGAAGTTTCGTATTAGGTATAGACCGTGCATCGGAAGTCCGATTAACACGAACTTAAGGATCTAGGACCGCCTCACTGGGCTTGACAATCATCTCGAAAATCAGGTCCAGCCGATGTCCCACGGCCATTCGTTTGGATTCGGAGCGAGGGAGTGTGAAAAACACTATTCCCTTTACAAAATAAATATCTGGAATAGTGATCTGGCACCATTCGCTTGCGCATCAGTGTTAAGCAACCAGACCGTCAGAATCAGACCAAATTACACCCTCGGATCAGGAAAAATTTCAGAAACATTTACATGTACTTGGAATTTCGGATCGTGGCCCACTGACCGTTGAACTGAAAGTGGTCCGCCATTTACGATCTGGGATTCCGACTGGAATGAAAACTCAGGGGATCATGGATCCGGTGATGGTGAGCTTAAGTCCGATCGCACGCGGAAAAGGGGCCGCCAGAAGTACCCTTTTAGACGGAACTGGCCCGTTTTGGATATAACCTAAGTATACCTTGACTTAAGGTCTATTTCGGTTATGTTCTAACCTATATAAGGACCTTAAACCTTCCCCTATTCAGCCCATACAAATTTGGGAGAAAACCCTAGCAAGGAGAGAGAGAAAAGAGAGAGAAAGTGAGAGAGAAGTGGGAGATCTTCCCTGCCCTTTTTCCCTGCCATTCTACAAGTCACACCGCCCTATTCTAGGCGCTTTTCCGGCGTTCCCGACGTCACTTATAGGTAAGAAAACCCTAACCCTAAACTGATCTAAGGTTGAGAGAGTTCCAAGTAATGAAATAGCTAACTTATTTCCTTCCCTAGGTTGCCTAGTTGCGGTACACGGAAGCTAGACAAATCTAGCGGGTTCCTTACGCTCCAACGGCTTAAAGGTGAGGACTTTAGGTGTATAGGTTATGGTTTTCAAGGCTTTCAATGCCGGTTAATGATTTATTCATGACATGGGTGCTATTTCACATGCAAATAGTGTCGTCTGTTTCCCGTTTCAGTTAGAGATGAACTATATAGGATTTCGCCTAATCTATGTGTATGTTGAAATATTTGAAAATGTTTGGAATTTGGAATTGTGCTTAACATGTTTATTTGTCGTAAATATATGCCTAATACATGTGTAACAACTCCTTAGCGAAAGGACTTGCCCTAAATCACTCCATGGCAAAAACACACTATATGTGCTAAAAGTGTGTAGCCTAAGTGTTTGTGAAAATGTTTCAATGTACATGGAACTTGTATCCATGCATGCCATGATCATTCATCATGGGTACAAGTACACGGTAGACGAGGCAGCCCTAGTAGTGGAAGGATTTGGTCTAACACATGTACGATGTATCATACATCACGTGATATGATGTATGTAATCTATGTGTTTGTAAAGATGGTTGAATGTGCTAGTGAGCATCTAGCACACTTGTATGTGGATCGAGATACAAATCTCGATCACTTTAATGGTGTGAATGATTTCCTACATGTATGCTTCCTTGTAAATCCGGTTTAATTATGCATGAATTGTGTTATGAAATCATGTTTGTATGGAAATATGCTTGACTTTAGATTTCTGTTTCATAACATGCTTAGGTGCTTGAAATTCTTATATTATGGAATTCATTATAGTGTGATGTCTCATATGATTACATGATTCAATTGCTTGAGATTGGGGCTATGAGTTAGTCCAGGCAGTCGGTAATGAAATGGAATTCGTGGTTGAGATTCTTTCACCACGTAGGACGTGTTAGGCGAACCCGAGTCGTGCATCGGTTGGCGGCAGTGGTTAGGCCACGCGAAGCACTTGCGCTTCATGTCATTTAATGGATCGTGCGCTCGAGCTAGCCGAGCTCGTCAAGTAACCCGATCCGCTAAGACTCATGAGCCGGGCATGGTGGTATGGGACACCGTGGTCGAGCTGTCGGCCTACGCTGGGGTTTCGTGGTGTTGCGATTGTGTCAGCCCGAGCCTCCCCGTAGTGACCATTGAGCAAATAGACTCGTGAGCCGATTATGGTGGTATGAGACACTATATTCGAGCTGTCAGCCTACATTGATAAGGTGATGGGGGAGCGGTGCAACGATTGCGAGTAACAGCCCTGGCAGCCCTTTGTAGTGACCTCGAGCGTACTCTAAGTCTACGTAGAGGCGACGACCCTTCCGTAGCGACAGGAGTACATACTAGGCCTGTATCAGCTTAGTGATGAACCGTTAAAAAGGTGATGGGGGAGCGGTGTAACGATTGCGGCGTAACAGCCCTGCAGCCTTCGCAGCGACCTAGAACTACACTTCATATGAGATTACCTAGGATTGACGACCCTAGAATGGATCATGTTTGGGAATAATACAAGGGAGGTACCTTAGTTTTCCAATCCTGCTGTTTGAAATGGACTAATAACAACTCGGTAATCATGTTCATCATCGCACTGCATGTGCCTGGAAGATGTGGAGCACTGAGGAATGTATGCATGCCGCGGACGTAAGATGGTGTCGCATGAGGGAGAACGTCGGTGAGGGCATGCACGCATAACTGCATTTCATACTTACATTAATAAGAGTCTTTAGGATTGTTTGCTTGTACTGCTTTATCATTACTGCTTGACTGAATTGATAACATGTTAACCCATGCTCTATTGTTCCACTGAGTTAGCTACTCACTCCCATGTTACGGGACGGTGTTCTGGACACCCATCAGACCCGGACCTAGATGCAGGTATAGACGGGTCGACGGAGACTGAGCCTGATTTCGAGGATGATCAGGACGAGTACTCATACATGCAGTACGCTGGTGGCTTCTTATAGGCTGGCCAGTGATCGCGGGACTTCGGGATCGATGTTTCCAGTTGTATATTTTGATATTTTGTTTTAGAAACAACACATGTATATGTATACTCAGTTAGTGTTCATACTCTGGAGGTTGAGATGGTTGTTATACCTTACATACATTATATATGCATTTTCAGTCTTCCGCTTGCCTTTTTGAAATTGTTCTGGAGTATGAATTACTGTTTTGGATTAATCTCATTCATGTTTATTGCACTAACACAGTCAACATTCAATCATATTCATTTATGTTGCATAAGTGATGTTTTGGAACTCGGGAGTTGAGTTATGCTCGACCCCCGATTTTCAAGGCGTTACAATAAGCTTATAGAAAACTTAGAGGGTGGTGAAAATGTGTGCGCAAGGTAGCAATGCAAGTATGTAATATCAGAGTAATGCACAAACATGCTGATAAGTCCATGAATGCGATCAACCATACCAAGGCTATGCGATGCAAGGCATGAATGCTATCGGCCACACCAAGGTCATGCGATGCAAGGCATGAATGCTATTAGCCACACCAAGGCCATACGATGCAAGGCCGGCATAGTCAATGTTATGTGCAAGATGCAGCTCAAGCATACTAATCCACGTATCAATCTAACTCATCTCTAGAGCATCATATATCAGTACAGTTCTCTTTAGATAATCACTGGGGTCTAATACACTATACACCACATTGTCGCCCTACACTGAATGTACAACCGTGCAAGCGGAAGAGACCTCACTATCCACTTGGCCAATAGTCAGCCAATATCTATCTGACACGTCGATAGCGGACCCATTTACGAGCTGGTCATACTCAGCCTAGCAATTGCCCCCTACCCTCAGGCGGGTAAGGCCACACCCCCTTCCAACTGACCACAATACAGTTAGAGACGCAACTTCCTGGTATTTGGCCCTCATGCGCTCATACATCCACTCGGTCTCGATGTTGGAGCATCTTCCAGTACCGTCAGGTTTAGGGACCTTCACCCAGGGACACCTATCGCGCCCCATTTTAAGAGAAGATTTTCGGTGTCCAATCCTGCCATCCACAATATGCTTGTGGAGGCTATGACCTTGATGTTGCTAGGGTGTATAGTAATCACAACATACAATGTAAGATGCATGAGTCACACAATCCAGTTATACATCAATCCTACACATACAGTGCGCTCATACGGGACAACTCCGCTTATTAGGGAGTCCCATAAACAACCTGCTCATGACATATGCAATGATCAACCACATCTCATAACAAATATGTAGATCATACGTATGGGCATGTATCATGATGTTATGCTATCACATGTTCATAATTAATATCGACAACCGGCCTATATACAAGGTGGGGTCCATAAATTGACAGCCGATCTAAACCATAACATAAAGATCGGCCCTCAACTGTGGATATACCAAATCCGATAAAATGGATCCCTCCGTCTACGATGATGAACTCTTGTCAAATCAAGGTTGGGCCTAGGTGGCCTACCTATAAGTCTAAGGATCCGGAATGGGCTTCCTTTACCATACTATCATATGACCTGCTAGATACCCCAGGGGGTCCAAATAAGTCCTAGATGGACTCCAAGATAAAAGAAAATAATCGTACTAGCAACCAATGGGGGCCTAATATCTTGAGTTAGCCCGATATGAATAGATGGATCATGCACATATCATAGGGCCCAGTGATTTGGGTCAACCCATTAGAGAAGGATAAGAATGGGCCTAACAACGGCCTAAGGGAAGGTCACAATGTGGACATTTAACCATTGTTGCCCATCAATGTGGACATTTAACCAACATTGCTCCCAAGGAGTGGCCCACAGAGAGCCAAACATATAGTGGGTCCATAGCCTTACATAAGGGCCTAATACACATCCCGTTGGGCCTCACAAAGGCCTCATATACATCACATTGGGCCTCACCAAATGGGCCTCTCGTACATCATAATGGGCTTCATCATACGAGCTATATATACATTACATCGGGCCTCATCATATGGGCCTCATATACATCACATTGGGCCTCATCATATGGGCCTCTCATTCATCACATCGGGCCTCATCCAAGGCCACAAAAACATCACGATGGGCCTCACCAAATGGGCCACAAATACATCACAATGGGCCTTACTCGTAGGCCACATATACATCACATGGGCCTTATGGGGCGGCCCATAATCAAGCAAAATAGATGGGCCACATGTACAACATATACCTCAAGGTCGGCCTACAAAATGGGCCTTAAATACATCACATTGGGCCTCACCAAATGGGCCACAAAGGCATCACATTAAGGTGGCCCCTGCACATTCTAATTGGGCCCCACCGGATGGACAACTAGGATCAAACACGTACATCACGTGGGGGCCACGTGGATGGATGGTGGGGTGAAACAAATACATCATGGTGGGGTCCACGTCTAAGGATAGACGAACTAGATATACAACACATACATGGGGGGGTCCCACCGTTCAGAGTGCTAGACGATGTGGATCAGACCCAAACATCACGGCTGGCCCCACATGGATGGATGGTGTATACAACACATACCTCAAAGTGGGCCCCACCCGTCCCACGTTAAAACAGATGGACGGCTGGATATAGAACGCATGCATCAAGGGGCCCACCGTCCCTAGCAGATGGATGGCGTGGCTATAGAATACATATATCAAGGTGGACCCCACCCCCACACGTGCAACACGTGAGGGGTGGGTCCACGTCCATTGAAAAATGGACGGACGGTATGGATATAATACATACATCAGAGGTGGGGTCCACTACCCTGCCCAATGGATGGGTGGACATAGAATATGTACATCAAGGTGGGTCCCATCCCACACGTGCAACACGTGTGGGGTGGGCCCCACCCGCTGCATGCTGACGGTATGGATGGGATATAACCCATACTTCATAAATAGACCCCAGAATTTGCTGACGTCAATCCAGCAGCTACACAGCTACGTGGGACCCACCGTCCCTAGTTTAGACGGACGGTCTAGATGAAATCAAGGTGGGTCCCACGTGTCGGTCGCCATAGCTTGTGGTTTCCTTCATCCAAACCTGTCCAGCAATGGACAGCAAGGTGGGCTCCACCAACTGGATGCTCAGAAAAATCTGGACAACCTGGATTTTGCTAAACACATTAGGTGGGCCACACACCTCATCATCACCATAAAAATGAAAGAGAGAGAGAGAGAGGGAGAAACGTGTGATAGAGGGGCCCCGCGACTATGGGCCCCTCTAATACATGCATCAATACATACATCAAGATGGGTCTCATGCATGCATGGGCCCATCATAACAAAATAAAAAAATCTATGGTGCAAATGAGGGGTATGGATGACCCTTAGAAGCCATGGATTAAAGAAAAACCCATCATGGTGGGGTCCATGGAGAATGGACCCTCCATGGCTCATGCATGCAAGAAGATGGGCCAAAGGCCACATCAAGGGGATCATGGAGGATCTCCACCATGGATTGGTGGGCCCTTCAAGTCCCTATGCAAATGCAAGAAAGAAATCTAAAGGAGATGATGAAATCTAGTTCTAGAGAGCACCCACCTTAGATCTAGACCTCCTTCTTCCACCACTATACTCTACTGCTCCAAGATGACAAGATTCAATAGTTGAGATTGATTTTGGAGGGTTAGATTTGGGGGTGGAGAGCTTGTAAAGGGCTGGAAATGGAGAGCTCTCTCTTTCAATAATGGAGGAAATGAGGAAGAAAGAGAGGGAAAGAGGGAGTTGTAGGAGAGAAATGATTGCCTTGGAAGATAATTATGAGTTTGGGGAAGAGAAAAGCATAATTACAAGCAAGCATGGGGCTAGGTTCATTATGAGTTGTAAGAGCATGCCTAGGGCTATAGTTAGGGTGATGTCACCCTAGGGTGACATCATCCTCATGATGATGGTTGCTAGGGAAATGTGCAATCTGGATAGGTGGGTCCCACAACGCGCGGTCTACGGCCATTATCATGCGCGGTCCACATCTTATGATCTAAGCATCAGATTGGCGCACGAGACGCGACGTCGGAACCACGGCGATAGCGCAATCGCAAGGCATAGGTCTCGGGTTAAGTCGACTCAAGTTTATAGGATTTAAATCAGGGTCACAGGCAAATGCAATGTACGGGTCGCAGGTTGCTGAAATTTGATCGAGAGGACCACGGGATCCTACGGAACGGAATGGTCACTAGGACATGGGCCTGATAGGTGGTGACGGAGATCACTATGTCCATGGCAAAAATTGATAATGAGAATGATGTTAAATGTTTTGAAGAAGAGTTTGGATCTAACAAAATTCTCTGTCATGACATTTTGGAAATTTTAGTTTAGGTTTGAATGCACAACTAAACTGACAATGCAGACTGTAATAATTATGTTTTAAGTAATGGGAGTGAAAGTAACTTCAAATTGCAATTTCGGTCCTTTTCGATTCCTGATTGAAAGTAACAAACTTGCAAATTGGAGTGTGTTCCTCATTACGAAACTAAGATAATTACAATTTGATCATTTTCAAGTCATGTAAACTAAATATAGCGAGTCGACTCAACCACAATTCCAGACACTCGATTATCTTTTTTCTATTGCTTTTTAAGTGACTTTGGCTTAGAGCCCAAATCAATCCTGTTTACAAAAACCACAGGTTGGAGAGTGGGTCAGTGGATCAATCTTCCTGGACCAGGTCATCCACGTGGCCACAAAATCATAGATGAAGATTACTCCCACCATTCACTTAGTAAGACCTGCAAGCATAGAATTGGCCAGACAATATATGTTCCAACCACTTTCACCCCCCGTTCTATTCTTGACTTCCAATTCAATATGAAACTCCTCTTCACTCTTCCACTGTAGGCTATTACCCTTCTGCTCATCCTATATACAAACAATTTAGTGATTGCAATAACATTTTGGAAGGAGATTAGCTACTGGGCACTGGAAACAGGATTAAAGAGATTACCCAAGGGCCGTTTTTCAACTCTTTTTGTAGTTTTTTATTTTATTTTTTAATCATGGATGAAAACAGGTCACTGGTGGGCCATGCCCACTGGACATACGACGTGGATGAGATACACATCATGGTGGGGGTCCATGTGAGTGGGCCACCCCACTACCAATCGAGTTAATATTTGTGTTTTCCCTTCATCCAGGCCTACGAGAAAATGAGCAGCAAGGTGGGACGGCTGGACCGTGGCTGCAAATGTAGGGCCCGGTTTGAGCAGCAAGGGCGTCCCACAATGGGACAGTATGGTTAAATTAAATACATCATCAAGGTAGGCCATCAACAGGGAAAGAGAGAGATATAGGGAGAGAGATGGGTGGTGGAAGGGAGCTCCACCCCTAAGAGCTCCCTTGAGCTATATTACATACATCAAGATGGGTCCCAAAACATGTGGGCCCTCAACTAAAGAAATTAAGATGGGGATACCATTCCTACCACAAACTCAAGGTCTAGATGACCTTTACATATTGATTATCAAATAAACATCATGGTGGGGGCCATGGAGAATGGCCCTATCATGGATTTACACATATGAATCATAGTGGGCCATTGGCCACACCTTGGGTCCCAAATAGGATCCATACCATTAATCGGTAGGCTCCACTTGGCCCATCACTAGAAATTACAATCTAATCCTATAAACACCCACCTATATCTCTTCTTCTTGGTTCATTGAAATCCTTAGCTCTCAAGCTCTCTTTTCAATGGTGAATGATGAAGTTTGGATGGTTGGATGGTGAGATTTGGGATAGAAAAATGGGTCTAACACTTAGCTTTTTTATCTCCTTAGGATTTTTTCTTCTCTGGTTGCTAGGGAATGATAGAGAATGAAATGAGTGAAAGATTGGAGATGTAAGGAGAGAGGGATGGGTGTGTAAGAAAGGATGGGGTGGAAGGTATGGTGGTATAAGAGGAGTGACATGAGAGTTGACTTTAGGAATGGGTTGCTTGTCTTGGTGGGAAGAAAGGCATGGGTTAGTCATGGGTTGTACTTGACTAGTTGATGTGAAAGGATGGGTAGAGATTTCTCTCGGGATTCGCAACGGGCTGTGTTTCCTTAAAATATATGCCGGCCCACTACTCCTAGCCTGGGTATCGCATTGGTGCGCAAGACGCGGCGTTGGAACAGCGGCGATGGTGCGGTCGCAAGGGTATGACTTTCGGGTTGAGTTGACTCAGGTCTTCAGGATGCGACTTAAGGTCGCGCGCAATTACTGTCTACAGGTCGTGAGTTGCCGAAATTCAACGAGGAGGATCGCTAGAGTTGGTGGAACGGTACGGTACCAGGATACGGGTCTTACACTACACCTCAGAAAAGCGAGAGCAGTGCAAATGCTAAGGCCTTAAATGCCATTAGTTGTGCTCTATCACCTAATGAATTCAAAAGAATCATTTCATATAATATAGCTAAACAAGCCTGGTATATTCTTGAAATAACACATAAAGGAACTACTATAGTCAAGAAATATAAAGTTCAAACCTAAAGGTAAGTCCATCGCTCTTAAATCATCTAAATCTATTTCAAAAGATAACTATGATAATTTTGATATTGAAGATACAGAAGATGATATGGCTTTACTTGCTAAGAAATTTTACAGAATTTTCAAAAATAAGAAAAGATCTGATTTTCAAAAACCTTCTGACAAAAGAAAATGAAAATATAAATCTTGAAAATATATAAAAGACAGACAATGCTTCAACTGCCATGAATACGGGCATTTGGCGAATAAATGTCCTAAAGAGGATAAATAAAAAAGAAAGGGCATGTTAGCTACTTGGGATGAATCATCCGACTCTGAAAGTACTTCTGAGTCAGAACAAGAAATTACAAATGAAGTAAAAGCCCTAATGAATATAGCCAAAGTCACCTCCTCAGATAGTTGTAACTTATCTGATTATGATAATCTCAGGGGTGACCCTGAAAATGAAAATGAAAATGATCTTCAAGACGCCTACAATGTCCTATACAAGGAAAGTTGCAAAATTGCTGTCAAACTAAAAATTCAAAAGAAAAAATATCTTAAACTAAAAGAAGAACTTGAAAACAATATTTTGGAAAAATCTCATCTTTCTAATTGTTTTGAAAAAATAAAAATTGATTTAAATTTCAAAACCTTAGAGTTAGAAAAACTCATAATTGAAAATGAGAATTTAAAACTCAAAGTTTCTTTTCTTTTGAGTTATAAGGATACTTGGAGATATGCCCATGGAGACCCTAAGCTGGAAAAATTATTAACCGCATCTAGAAAATGTGGTTATAAATCAGGTCTGGGCTATGTCAAAGATAGTTCACTAAAAAATAAAAATGCATCTCCTATATTTGTAAAAAGGTTAATCCTCGAACTCAGAAGGTAAGAATTTGAGAAATTATAACCAAAATTATTTCAAAAATGCAAAATCTTTTCAGGCTTATAAGATTAATTCTAATGTCATTAGCTATAGAAATCAAAGATATAATAAACATCCTTTAGCTGAAAAAATAGTGGACTTACTCAAAGAGCTTCTTAAATCTAACTCAAATGAAATCGGAATTAATAGACAGAGAAATTCCAACTCTTATAAACGAAGAAAAACCTATGGAACTCCTAAACCTAGAACCATAATGAAATGGGTTCCAAAAGTTACATATCTTGTTGCCCACACTACCTTGAAAGCTTCTAGCCATTCAAAATGGTACCTGGACAGTGGATGTTCAAGACATATGACAAGTGACAAGAGATACTCACCAACTTTAAAGAAATAAATGATGGTTCAGTTACCTTTGGTGATGGAAGCAACTGCAGAATTATAGGCCAAGGTATTGTTCAACTCTCTAATCTTCCTCCTTTTGAGAATGTTTTATATGTTGAAGGACTTAAACACAATCTCCTAAGTATATCTCAAATTTGCAATAATAAACATAGCGTAAAATTTACTAATCACGGATGTGAGATTACAAATGAGAAAGGATATGTGATATTAAATAGTCGTAGGACTTCTGAAAATTGTTATATTATTAATGAGTCGTGCTCTTCTAACTTTTCATGCATGTTACATGGTCCAAACAGACGAAACGGAACTATGACATAAAAGTCTTGGACATGTTGACTACAGAAATCTTTATACATTGAGCAAAATAGATCTTTATCTAGGTGTGAAGAGAAACACCTTGCCTTAAACTGAGAGAAGTGTCATTTCATGGTTCAAAAGGAAATTGTTATGGGCAATGTTATCTCCAAAAATGGAATCAAGGCAAATCGCTCAAAACTATTGTTAATTTACCTATTCCCCAAACTGTTAGAGATATTAGATCACTTCTAAGGCACACCAGTTTCTATAGAAATTTCATCAAGGACTTCAGTGCCATTACTAGACCCTTGACAAATATTCTTCAAAAGGATGTCCTATTTAAGTGGACAGATAAGTGTGCAAGTGTCTTTAATAAAATTAAATCATCCCTTACCGCTGCACCTATCACGCGTCCACCAGATTGGACACTTTCTTTTGAATTAATGCGTGATGCAAGTGATTATGCCATAGGAGTTGTTTTGTGCCAAAGGAAAGATAAAAGACCCTACGTCATTCACTATGCAAGTAGAACTCTAAACTCGGCCCAAGTGAACTACTCAACAACTGAAAAGGAGTTACTTGCAGTAGTTTTTGCTTTAAATAAGTTTAGGTCCTACTTGCTGAGATCCAAAGTGGTTATTTTCACGAACCACTCGGCTTTGAAATATTTGTTATCTAAGAAAGATGCAAAGCCGAGACTTTTGAGATGGATCCTCCTACTTCAAGAATTTGACTTACAGATAAAAGATAAGAAATGAGTAAAAAACGCAGTAGCCGATCACCTTTCCATATTGGTGTTAGATGATTTCACTGAGGAGATGCATATTTAAGTTACTTTCCCTGATAAACAATTATTTGCGATCTCTAATTGCCTTGGTATGCGAATATAGTGAACTATCATGTAACGGAAAAAATGTCATATCATTGGAAGTCACAAGATAGGAAGCGTTTTAAAACCGAGGTTAGGAACTTCTACTGGGATGACCCGTATTTATATAAATATGGGACTAATCAAATTTTTAGACGTTGTGTCCTACAGGATGAAGTTCAAAGCATTATTTCCTTTTGCCAAATCGAAGCATGTGTGACAATTTTTCTGCTAAGAAAACCACTGCAAAAATTCTACAATATGGGTTTTAATGGCCCACCATGTTTAAAGACACTCACGCTTTCTGTGGTAATTGTGATAGATGTCAAAGGTTGGGAAGAGTGTCTCGGCGCAACATGATGCCTTTATCTCCTATTTTACCATTGAATTTTATTTTTTTTTATTGTTGAGGTATTGATTTTATGGGTCCATTTCCATCTTCTTTTTTTATTGTTGAGGTATTGATTTTATGGGCCCATTTTTGAGGTATTGAATTTTTTTTTTTTTTTGAGGTATTGACTTTATATATTGGTTGGTGTGGATTATGTTTCCAAGTGGATTGAGGCAGTTCCAAGTAGAAGCAATGATAACAAAGTGGCCATATGATTCTTCAAGGAAGATCTTTTTTCTAGAATTAAAACTCCGAAGGCCATCATTAGTGATGACGGGTCTCACTTTTGCAATAAGACATTTAAGACTTTTGATAAAGAAATATAGCATCAAGCATAAAGTGAGCACCCCATACTACTCACAAACGAGTGGGCAAGTTAAGATTTCTAATCGGGAAATCAAACACATTTTGGAGAAAACTATAAGACCAGATAGGAAGGATTGATCCCTCAGACTATCCGACGCTTTATGGGCTTATAGGACTGCATATAAGACCCCGATTGGAATGTCCCCATACAAATTGGTGCATGGAAGGCTTGCCACTTGCCTATGAAATTGTAACATAGAGCATACTGGGCAATAAAGAAGTTAAACTTTAACATGGACTAAGCAAGCGAACAAAGAAAATTATAGTTGAATGAATTAGAAGAATTAAGGAAAGACTCCTACGAAAACTCTAAAATTTACAAAGAGAGGACCAAAGCTTTCCATGACAAAAACATCCTGATGAAGAATTTTGAACCTCAACAAAAGGTCTTATTGTACAAGTCTCATCTTCAGTTCTTTTTAAGAAAATTAAGATCAAGATGGACAAGCCTCTTCATTGTAAAGAATGTTTATACTCATGGGGTTGTTGAAATAGAGAATCCACGTAATGGCAATGTGTACAAGGTTAATGGTCAAAGATTGAAGCCTTATATGAAAAATTTTCATTTAGGAGAGGAGTCCGTCCCTCTTCATGAGACAGACTATTCGAATTGATGCTCCTAGTCGATGAAGCATGTGTGTAGGATTTATATAATTTTTTTCTACGTCACCTTGCAGGTGAGTTATTCATGGCAGGTATTATCCATCCTTTCTTTGATTTTTATTGTTCTCATATTTTTTGCATTACATGTATCATTACATTGGGGACAACGTAGATTTTAGGTGGGGGGGGGGGTGTGAATAGTCATCCGTGTGAGTATAATTTTAGGAATCGTAGAGTCCAGTAGTGTCTTTTTTTAAAAGAATATATATATATATATATATATATATATATATATATATATATATATTGGTTTATGGGAAATTTTTTTAAAATTTTCAAATTTTTTATACAATAATGTGAACATGATATTATATGAATTCCAAAGGCAAAGTTAATGCTTAGTCTAGGTTGACAGTAGTCAGAATTTTGATAACTAAAAATCATAGACCTGAGTTCAATTATCTAATCACTAGTTTAGAGCGAGATGTAATTTGATGTACTGAATTCACAATAGACCCTAGCTAACTAAGTGATGAATATGACATGTGAATTACAATAACAAATTTTGATTCAAATAAGGTTGAATGAACTAGCACCATTGACATATGCTTAAAATAAATAATATTAAGGAAAAAAAGTTATTATTATTTTTTTAATTATAAAGTATGAATGTAATGACCATAATAATCGTGTCAGTAATCCGGAGTAAGGATACCTAAGTATCCAGTGTTGTTACCGTTACAATTACAATACCTTTAGGTTATGAAGCAGACCCGGTGGGAATCTTCATCCAAGAGTGGTCTATAATAATGAGGATATGATAATAAAAGAAGAAAATATATGAAGGAAATGAGATAACTAGATATTTCATATTCTTGGGATGATTGAAAGGAGTTAGGATAGAAAACATGTATATTTTTAAAAGTTAGACCAATGTCACTGAGCACCTAAGTATATTGAGTCATAACTATTTTAAAATTTGATTAGGTCTCTGAACTCAAGGATATAATAGATTATGAAATTGAGATTCTAACTAACTTCGGACTTAGGACAAATGTTGCTTTGTTTTGGAATTCATATGATGAATAGAAGTATAATTGTATAAATTTCTGAATTTTGAACTAGTTTTCGTGTTTTCAATGTTTGAGGGTAACATTTCTGAAAATTCTCACGAGCCTATAACTCGTCCACTAGAGAAAGCCTAGGGGTTTAAAGGCTTATTGCATATGCTAAATGCAATCGAGATTACCTGCGAAAGTGGTGTAGTTAGAATTTTTGTTTTCATTTTAATTTTCTTTCTACAATTAGTTTTTATTCTTATTGTTATTTGAAAATTTTCTTCACTTATTTTACTCAGCACTAACAAAATGCTGGTTGAAGGGGGGGGGGGGGTGTTGAGACTCAAATATTGCGTATTTTTCCTCATTTATATATTGGTTTTATGAACATGATAATGTTTAATAGTATATTTTATACATGTTTGTATTGTAAGGTGAGTTTAAAAGCTTAGATTGAAAAGAATGTTAAAAGCATGGATTTGATACTCAAAAATCACCAAAGCAAAGAATGGACCTTTGGAGACTAAGATTGAAGATTTCAAGACCCCATGAGTCAAGAAAATCAAATGGAAAAGGAAGTGCAGAAATTCACGGGATCTGAGCTTAAATGATATCGAACTAGTTTCGATGACATCAAAAAATTACGAAAAAATCAAGTTTGGTTGCTAGACGAATTAGATACAGTCTTCGATGACATCGAAACCAGTTCGATGACATCGAAGTTAGTCTTAGATGTCATTGAAAGTAGTTCGATGTCATCGAATGGTTTACGCGGAACTTACGCGGAGTGAGAAAATTTGAGGCGATATCCGGATTTTTCAAATCAGTTTCAAGGGAGGAGTTCCCTACTTATAAATAGGGCTTCCCGGGGCATTCCTAAGCATTATTCAGAGCATTCGAAGGCAAGATCTAGGCTTTTTTCTACGGTTTTTATATCTTTACAAGTTCTTTTTAGATCTTTATTGATTTATTTTCTTACTTTCTTGTTACTTTTCTATTTTGCAAATTAGTTATGTTTTTCTAGTTCCCTCTAGCCCAAGCTATAAGAGAAGCACATTGATTTAATGATTTTATAAATTATGATAATTGATTATTTTTAATAATGAGATGAATGGTGTATGTATGTTATCAATTATCTAGATTTAAATTTTTTATCCTCATGTGAGATCCATATTGATGGATAGGTTTAACCTGGATCAATTAGATTTCTAAGATGGGAGATGTTCTTAACCTGCTACATTATTTGATTCATTATCTCATAGATATTGAATACTTAAAATCACTGGCGCTTAAGAATATATGTTAATGGTGTTAATCCATGATTTTCTAATATTTTATATCATTTATTAAAAATATTTAAACTATTTTATTTTTCGATTAGGTCGACCATAGTGCTCGGATCGTAATTGTGTTATCAAGTCATCATAATTTATTGATCATTAACCTATGTGTGGAACTTTGAAGCTTGAGTGTTGTTTTAATTCAATTGAATTTCATACCTTTAAAACTTTCAAAATTATTTTATCTGTTTAGTTTCCATTACTTAGTTTTGCATTTGATTTTCTCATTGTTCTAAATCATCTCCCTGTAGGATTGACCCTGTATTCACAGGATATTACTTACAAACCTCTGCACTTGGAGGCAAACTAACAAACACATATTGCATGTCTATAATATCCAATGCTAGAGAGAAATATTGGGTTAACGATATCGAATGATGACTGATCCTGACTAGGCTATGACTATAATCCCGAGTAAGAACATCCACCAGTGTCAGTAGAATAATAATACTAATATTGTTGTTTATACTCGGACTGTTGAGATTAGGATCATGTTTGTGATGAACAACTAGAATTTGGATATGGATATATGTATCCATATGAATAATAATTAAGATAAAAATAAAACATCAAATCTAAACTCGATATAATAGTTTCTAATATTGATGGCGCAAAACTTCTAACTGAATAATTTTTTTCAGGCATGCTCTATCAGTGGTAGGAATTAACAAACAACACTTTCTACTACCTAAAATGAGACTGTGTATATCGTGCAAATATGCAGGCCATTAATGCATACACAACTGGGATCACTTGATGATAGATGTGTTCGACATCACACGGTTCTCACGTGCGGCCTACCTACAATGTGAACTATAACTAACAAAAAGAGGTCCATATGTAGGACATCTAACCCATCCATCATATGGGCGAGCTCATGTTAGGCTTAGATATCTTAAAATAATAGCCAATCCAGTACTTAGGTGGGCCACAACACGTGCATCAAGATGAGAGGGAACCCACCCTTCATTCGCAATGAGGTCTCACATTAGTTTCACAAATTGACTTTGGGCTTGACCATTCATCCAAGAAATATGAAGGTTTTGAACGGCCTGAATTGCATATTAACGACATGTTAGGCCTCTATTCAAATTAATGATAATATATAGTCTTAATTTATTATTCATGGTGTGCACCATCAATTCGTTCTCCATGGACCCCACCACGATATATGTATTTTATTCATGTAGTATATACTTTTTGTCAGCTCATTTTAAAGCACGAGCCCCAAAACGAGAAAGATGCAAATCTTAGGTGGACTACACTATAAGTAAATAATATTAATCGAACGTCTATCATAAAAACTTTACAAGGCTCACTAAAATGTTTATTTACTATCTAACTTACTGACAGAGGCACATAGACAAAAACATAAATATCAGCTTAATCCAAAACTTCTTTGCTATGAAAAAGTTTTCAACACCAAGCGTTCAATCCCCCACTAGAGTTATACACGAGTCGAGCTTGGCACAGCTCGACTCGGCTTAGCCACTAGCTGACTCCCGCTCAAACTCGGCTCGGTCCTAAAGCCTAACTGGCCAGATCGGGTCGGTTCGATCAACAGCTGTGGACATTGGAAATTGACACCTACGCTGATTTATATTTGTTTTGGGGTTGTATGGGCTGATTTGGATTGATGATGTTATAGACTTGGAGTCGCAACTAGTCAATTGGCTCAAAATCCCGCAGTCGGCTAGAACCCACAGAATCTGTAAAAGCCATAAAATTCGGAAACACTCTTGCTTTAAGTTAACTCATGATCTGCGACCTGAGATTTTAAGTAAGGGACCTCAATTACAGAGAGAAAAGGTGTTGGGCATCATCTCTGCCCGTACGGGCGTACTGTCTCTACTTCATGTGGTAAGCTGATCTTAGGGGATAAAATGATAATACGCGGAGTATTAAAATGAGACTAGGCAGGCTTGGATTTATGATGTGACTGGGTCTGAAATTCCAACAAGCTATAGAGCATACGTCCAAATAATGTCTAGAGGAGAAAAGAGGTTAAGAGGAGAAGTGATAATGCTAGAATGTTATGGAGAAGGATTAGGTTACCATGAGTTTCTGATGTGACAGGGTCCGGAGTTCTAGCAAGTCACGGAGCGTGCATTTAATAGCAAAGCAGGGGGTTTGAGAAGGGAAGTAATGATGCGATTGATGAAGTATAAATGCTAATGGTAATGGCACAATCTTTGACTTGTACTTGATACAGCTTGAAGGTTTATGTGCATCATGATTGGAGGATTGATCTAAGTGGGATTGAGAGGCTAAGAGATGGCTGGATACAGCTAGATAGGGGGGTGGAAAAGACGGAAGCTTGAGAACTCAAGCACTCTCTCTCTCTCTCTCTCTCTCTCCCTCACTCTCCTTCTCTTTGTTGGTTGGTGGTTGTTTTTTTTTTTTTTTTTTTTTTTTTTTAATGAAGAGAATATAGAGGTATGTATAGCCTCTTGAGATGGTTTTATGATAATTCTAGTTATTATGGAGGGTAAATGATGATGTGACAGCTTAGGATCGGTGGACGAAAGGAAGATGCCACATGACACTTTCTTATAGGTTTGAAGGGCTTAGTAAAATGGTAAAAGGAGAAATTATAGGGTCAAATAGGTCAGCATAGTTGACTTTTGAGGGGAGCAACAACTGTAGCTCGTGGGCACATTTTTCGAGAGGCGACAGTAATTAGATTACCGCCCCTAACTGTACTTGTTCGAAATTCAGTTGGGCGGTAATTGGATTACTGCCTCTCTCTTATTTGCTTATGTGGTTTAGCCGATGGGCTTGTTCGGGCCCGAAGAGTGGCTAAAGGCCCGTTTTTGGAGATTTGGCTTAAGGATGGCTCAAATATGGCTCGACTTTGGGTGATGGCTCAGCTTGGGTAATAGGTCGGGTTCAACTAGGGTTTGGGATATTGGCTCGAGTTTTGCTAGGGTTTAGGATAATGGCTCAGGTTCAACTAGGGTTTAAGATAGTGGCTTGGGTTCGGCTAGGGTTTGGGTTAGGCTTAGAAATGGCTAAGGTTTTAAGTAGGGTTTAGGGTTTAGGTTTAGTTTCTAAGGATGGTCCACACTTTATCAAGTTGCTAGCCTGGGTAGGGTGTTTACAGCAACTCAGGCCAGTTCGAGTTGAGTTCGAGCCTGTGTAGCATTTTTCCAAACACGTGGAGTGCGCGCACCTTCAATTTCTCATAGTATGCAAAACAACAACAACAGTTTACATGTATCTCATCAAACACTCGGTAGGCAACATCAAAATCAAAATACAAGGGTAGTTTTATCATGTGATGTTTTTTTTTTTTTAATGATTTGTTTTATATCCGTACCTTCCTTGCCACCAGCCGATGCCACGAAGAATGTATACATCCGAAACAACGCTTCGTTAAGTCATTTCATCAAACACTTGGTGAGCAATATCAATATCAAAATAACTAAGTCACTGAATTCGTTCAATTCGAGCTCGGACAAGCTCGAACTCAACTCGAAATTTTTACAAGCTCCAAAATCAGCTCGAACTCAATTTCGAACCAATTCGAATCGAGCTTTTTAGAGTCACGTTGAGCCGCTCTAATCCCCGCTATTTTTGATGGTGTAGCCCACATGAGGTTTGGATCTGTTTAATTTTTGGACCCATGTCATAAAATAATATGGAAAAGCGGATGGATGGCGTGAATAAAACACATATATTACGGTGGGGCCCACAGGCCTTGGATAATAGGTGGCTAATGTTGGACGCGGATTTCCCGCAAAAGCTGTTTTTTCCGACACTCACACCCACCGCAATTGTTACTTGTACCGATGACGGGTTGAAACTTTTGTGAGTCCACCTCTGATATACGAGTAGAGACCTTCCCGCTAATGACTTTAAACCGCAAGTACCTGTGCCAGAAAGTTAAATGGCCCACCGTGGTGATGTTTGTGAGAAATCCAACCGTGCATCCGTTTTGCGAGCTTATTTTAGTACACATTTAAAACAAAACTCAAGTGTGCCGCATGAAAGGAAAGGGATTGAATGACCACCGTCGAAATTTCATACGGCCACGAAAGTTTTGTCTCAGGTAAGGGTTTTTACTTTTTCAGTTCATCGCAGTGGGAATGACCTAATAAACGGTTTAGATGGCATATTAACATCAAGGTGGAGCCCAGGAATGTTTCAACGGTAAGCATTTCTTTTCCCACTGTTTCCTTTCGTGTGGCCCACTTGAGTCTTGGATCCGCACGAGTTTTGGTCGAAAGTCCTGAAATGATCTCTCTAAACGGATGGACGGCGTGGATTTCTCACAAACATCACGGTGGCCCCACGTAGCTTCTCAGCGCACGAACTTTCTGGCAAGGTTTTTCGCGTACACTCGTCACCAGCAAAACCCCGTCTCAAAGCGTCCCTCTTGATAAACGTTCATCTCTATTTGCCGCGGTGGGAAAAGAGTAGAGAAGAAGAGCAGAGAGAGAGAGAGAGGGAGAGGAGAGATGGCGAATGCCGCAGGTGAAGTAGAAGCTGTTGATTTCGAGCCGGAGGAGGATGATCTCATGGACGAGGATGGCGCCATTGAAGCCGAAGGATCGTCTCCTCCTCATCCTCCACTCCCCAGGATCAAATCCGCCATTACAGGAGGAGGCGGGGGAGGAAGCGGAAGCTTCGCTGCTCCCAAAAAGACCAAAGGCAGGGGATTCCGTGAAGAGACGGAAGCTGAACGCAATGACCGATTCGCTGCCAAGGAGTTCGATTCCTTGATCTCTGATGGCGGGCCCGGGCCCCAACGATGTTAGTCTCTCTCTCTCTCTCTATCTCTACATCACTTTTTCCATCTCTTCTTCTTCCGTTTGGTTTCTGTGCTTGTTTTTCATTTCTAGGGTTTCTGAGTTCTTTTCCTTGGGGAGGTATCGTTCGGTAGTCCGCAGGACTACACAGAGATGTAGTCTTCGGAGGCATTCAGCATCCATCCCTCCCCTCGGTTGTCAGGGGTCCCCGCACAAGTGTCGATAGAGGGCTACCCGGCTCTTGTTCTGAGGGCTGATTGAGATATTTAGCAGATTTGAAGAACATTGTTTACCAAAAAGTTGCATAAGCAAGAATCACACGCAATAATGATAAGAAAAACTGCTACTGTATAAGCTTCTCACCCAAAAGGAATTGTCGAACATGGAAACATGAGCGTTTCTGTTTTTCCATTTAAAATCAACATGGCTTGGTCAAGGATTATTCTCCGTAGGGGTGTACATCGAGTTGAACTGAGTCGAGCTGGCCTCAGCTCGACTCGGCTTGGCTCGGTCCTCGAGCTTGACTGGCCAGCTCGGCTCGGTTCGGTCAGCAGCTCGGGCCAGCTCGGGCCGAGTTTGAGCCAAGATTGAGCCGAGTTCACCATTGAGGCATTTCCACAAACACTGCACTGCAACTTCGAAATCTCCCTGTTTTACAAACAAAGACAATGGTTTTCATGCCCGGTAATCATCTGCTATGGTCCACCTCTTCCACGGAATGGATATTCGATACATGTCACCCACTGGCGGAATGATATGGCTGCACGTACAACCAACCAATGTATGTGATCGTCTCTCCTCTTGGGAATTTCCATTTGCACACACGCTTACAGATCACCCTTTCTCTCTGCTTTTTGGTAATGCAATAGTACAAAGTAGAAAGCATGGGTGTCTCTATCAACCAAAGTGGGTGCAGATACCAATTCCCTTTGATGTACATACCTTCCTTGCCACTAGCCAAACCTTTCTTGCCACCAGCCACATTTCGTTGAGTCATTTTATCAAACAGTTGGTGAGCAACATCAATGGCAAAGTAACCGAGTCACCAAACTGGTTCGATTCGAGCTGGATTCGATCCGAGTCGAGTCGAGCTGGGGCATGCTCGAACTCGGCTCGAACTCATTTTTGAGCTTAAAAAACCAGCTCGACTCGGCTCGAACTCAGCTTTGAACTGAGTCAAATCAAGCCTTTTCGAGTCGAGTCGAGCGAGCTAACCGAGCTAGATTGGTTCGTGTACACCCCTAATTCTCCGTATGTATATATAAGTTAGACGCAATATATCAGTTACATACAATAGTTTCTTATTAATATTATTATCGGAACTTCCTGAAAACAACTAACAGACCCGTTTTGGATGCCTGTAAAGTTTTAAGTTGTAAACACATTACACCTGAAAAGAGTTTTACGCGTAAATGGTTTACATGCCATTCCGTTTGTCTTTTAAGTGGTAATCTGTTTACAGGTGAATAGATTGTGCGTTTGGCTAGCCTGTAAAGTGTTTACGATGGATAAAGTAGACATTCATAACATAGAGCTTGGGTGATAAACCTTCCAAAATCTGCAAATCACATAAACACTTGATTTTATTTTTATTTTTTATAATTTTTACCAGGGGCCCTAACAAAGCATTAAAACATGCACACACTAGACGGATTGGATGACCTCCACCCATCACAGTGGGCCCCAAATGCAATATGGAGGTTTTTAATGGTGAACGTCTCATCCTTCCCTCATGTGGTCCATTTGATAATCAATGAGCTATTTTTCTAGGGCCATAGGAGAGCATCAAGGGAAGCACATGATGGATAGATTGGATGTACCATACTCATTATGGTGGGCCCCACATATCATGAGTGTATATCAACCATTGTGTTCTACTATGTATAATGCCTTTTTAGGTGTAAAGACTTTACATGTAATCTGAAACATGGCTTTTTGCCAGGTTTAAGATTACAACTATAAGTTGTAATCTGTTTACAGCCTGTAAAGCCTTTACAGGCAAATACATTCATCCAAACAACCCTTGTAATCCGATTACCTGTAATCCCTTTACAACATAAGCACTTTACATGCATCCAAACGATCCCTAAGAGAATGGTTGCTCTTCTTAAAAATAAGAAATGGATAAAGGACTTGACATGGTATGGCTACCTAATAGAACATGTGTCTTGCCTATCTTTTCATCATCATCGCGGCCTAAGCATTAACTAATTGGCATCAGCTATGCGAATCATGTTCTGCCTTGCACTCTATCACGGACCATATCCTCAATTGAACCATAGTACTCTAGTCTTTTCTTACTAAGTAAACCCACAACCTTTCGCACCTTCCCTTGCTCTTTTAAAGCCTTCAACTTGAACCAACTCATTTCTTCTAACCCGTTTAGTTCTTGGTCTTTGTTGCACATGGCTAAACAATACCTACCCTCGTCACCATCATCTAAGCCCTTCATCTTTCAAAAAAAAGAAAAAACCCCCATCATCTAAGCCTTATCCTAATTATTTGGGTTTGACTACTTGAATCCTTTTGTTGACTACTTGAATCCTGTTCCACTCTATCAATGGACAGACCTTCAGTTGGGCCATAGGTCATCAAGTTTATTCTTAGGACCTCTATCCACATCCTTTTGGACCTTCCCCTTGCCCTTTTAGAGCCTTCAACTTTCGTGCAACTTGGTTATCAAGTCAACGAGATCTTGACACCCGAATTGCAAAGAAATGGACAAGATTACACTCACAATAAGGAGAAGTTGCTTCATTGATATCAAACTTCTTCTCATAATACCTATTAAAAAAAACTTACGCTTAGAAAACTTAGACTGCTTACCGCCTAGAACCCCCTGATATAGACCCTAAATAAATCTTTAGTGAGGATTCCCCAATTAAGAAATTGATTTCAAACAATCATAGTTGATTTCAATTCAATATAATCTGTATAAGATGGTAAAAGCCTAATAATAATAAAAGAAAACTTAAGAAATAATCCTCAAAATCTTTAATTACTTCTTTACATTAGCCTCATATCTTCCATCACATCGCCACCGTATCTCCCACAAATAGTAAATTGTAGTTGTTGGCATTTAGGTCCCAAATCTATAAACAATCCAAAATTAGCGGACGCTGGTCGTTATGGTTGGCCATGGGCCTACATCAAACTTGTACCAACCTAATAGGCGTGGTTCTTAGTCTCCATTGCACGCAACCAAAACAATCTAAGTTTACTTTCCTTCATCTTAGTACTTATTGATGTACTTCTAAGTTCCCTCAAATGCATTCAACCAAAGTCTACTTTACCACATCTTATTACTTATCGATGTTGCAACGCCTCGAAAATTGACTCCCATGTACATCACACGGGATTCGACTTCCGTGGTATTAGATAACGTACTCAAGGTATGATCTCTTGTATTTGTCATACATCACATGCATTCACATTCATGAAGGTACCCAGTCATGAGAATAAAACTAATCATACTATAATTCTTATTCTATTTAACTATAAAAGTTTAATAAATCATTTAATGCTCACTTAAGTGAGAGCTTATTACAATAATCTAAATTCGCAGCATGAAACGTAAATAAAACTAAACTAAAATGGAAGCATCGACGACGTAATTCCACCTTACTCGTAATAATCTTCCTTAGGGAGATTATCACCAATATCTTTTACCTGTGCATCAACTGCATCATCTATATAGTCGGAGAGGGTCAACTCCCTACTCATAGTGATGGTTAACCTTCAAAGTTAACAGCAATTCAAGTACACCACAATGAAACAATATAAAGGTTCCGATACATCTCGTATTCCAACACTACGAGTGGTATCGGTATGTGCAACCAATCTACACGAATGCATGCCTAGCATAGTGTGTGCAGTTCATCATACATGGTGACCACCACATCATGGAATATAATTCATAAAAGTTTGGCTCGCTCCGCATCCCATAACTACCAAGATTCGTTGGCATGTTTGACACTACCGTGGATTTATATGAACACCTCGAGACAACACAACTCATGGATTGGAAGAAATTACTTACACGATTTGTTCGTGGAGCTACTAATTGCGACATCCAATCCCAAGAAGTGATGTACCATGCCTAGCGAAATTACGTACATCGATATATATACCACTAACCGGATCTAAGGATTAACGCGTCGACCAAGATGGTCACTACCTAGAGGACATTATGTCCACGATACATATACAAGTCACTAGTTGTCAATCTTTCAACACATTACTGGCATCAATAAATAATTAAATCAAACCATAAGAGTTTTGGGGTGTCTAGACTATTGTTATGGAGTCTGAAAACTCTTATGGTTCGATTTAATACTTTATTGATGAAAGTGATGTGTTGAAAGATTGACAACTAGTGACTTGTATATGTATTGTGGACATAATGCCCTCTGGGTAGTGAACCTCTTGGTCGACGAATTAATCCTTAGATCTGGCTAGTGGTACACACATCGATGTATATAATTTCGCTAGATGTGATATATCACTTCCCGAGATTGGATGTACATGAACAAATTGTATACACAATTTCTTCCAATCTATGAGTTATGCTGTTTCAAGGTGTTCATATAAATCCACGTTAGTGTCAGACACGCTGACGAATCTTGGTAGTTATGGGATGCAGAGCGAGCCAAACTTTTATTAATTATATTCCATAATGTGGTGGTCACCATGTATGATGAGCTGCACATACTATGTTAGGCATGTATTTGTGTAGATTGGTTGCACATACCGATACCACTCATAGTGTTGGAATGCGAGATGTATCTGAACCTTGATATTGTCTCATTGTGGTGAATTACTTGAATTGTTGTTAATTTTGAAGGTTAACCATCACTATGGGTAGGGAGTTGACCCTATCCAACTACATAGATGATGCAGTTGATGCACATGTAGAAGATATTGACGATAATCTCCCTAAGGAAGATTATTATGAGTGACGTGGGATTATGTCACCGATGCTTCCATTTTAGTTTGGTTTTATTTATGTTTCATGCCGCGAATTTAGATTATTGTAATAAGCTCTCACCTAAGTGGGCATTAAATGATTTATTAAACTTTTATGGTTAAATAGAATAAGAATTAATCCCTCAAATGCATTAATTTCTAATTCTATCCTTGCCTTGCCATTCATCCATCTTAACACCATTATTTAAGCCACATGCCCTTTCAATTTGAGTGGTACATGACGATCGCATCTTACTCTCGAGGTACATCCACCCATCTTTAATTCTATGAGCAACATCCTTCTGAATCGCTTTGCTCTCCCGAATCATTGAGCCGATATATTGAAAATGATTGGTCATTTTGGTCTACTTATTGGTTACCAATCTTAACTAATTCCTTGTTTCTACTCTTATTGTTACTAAAATGTACTCTGTTTTAGTTCGAATAATTTTAAAACCTCTAGATTCGAAGCATCCCTCTATAATTCTATCTTTGTGCTTATCCCTTCGTTTTGTCAATCAGAATTATGTCATCTGCAAATAGTATACGCCACATGACCTCTTCTTGTAAATGGCTAGTTAATGCATTTGTAACCAATGTAAAAAGATATGTGATCAATGTTGACACCTGCTGCAAGCCTATAACAACTGAAAACTTGCTTATTCCTTTAGCGATCCTCATATTTGTTCAAGCTCCCTCACACATCCTTAATCAGGTTAATAAAACCTCTTGAAACTCCTTTCTTTCCCAACACCCGCCAGATTAACTCTCCAAGGACCCTTTGTTGCATGCTTTATTGTAACGCCCTGAAAATCGGGGGTCGAGCAAAGCTCAGCTCCCAAGTTCCAACGCATCACTTATGCAACATAGATAATGATGATTATGATGAGAGCATTGAAACATGAATGAGATTATACCAAAACAACATATCATACTCCAGAGACAGTTAAATTGCAAGCGAAAGACTGTGATAGATGTATAGAAGATATAAACTATGGTAAGTCTCCAGAGTGTGATAATGTTGCCAGGTTAATGAATTACAAGTACAATTCCAAAATATACCAAATGTGTAAGGTCCTCTAGTCAACATCCCTGTAACCCCGTCGATCAAGACGGCTCACATGAAGCCGCCAGAAAACAACATATATGAGAAAACATCCTCGTCGACACAAAAGACCGGCTCCGCCTCAGGAGTAGCGTCGCTATCTATAATCAGACAAAGTCTGGTGGGTGTCCAGAACACCGTCCCATAACGTGGGAGTGAGTGATCAACTCAGTGGAACAATAAAACATAGGTTAACATGTTATCAAAGCAGTCAAGCAGTAATGATAAAGTAGTACAATCAACAATCCTAAGTACTCTTGTTAATGCAAGTATGAAATGCTGTCATGATGCATGCCCTCGCCAACATACTCCCTCATGCGACACCATCTTACGTCCGCGGCATGCTTTCATCCCTTAGTGCTCCACATCTTCCAGGCACATGCAGTGCGTTATGAACATGATTACCGAGTTGTTATTAGTCCTTTTCATACAACAGTATTGGGAAACTAAGGTACCTTCCTTATATCATTCTCAAACAATGATCCATTCTAGGGTCGTCAATCCTAGATAATCCCATACGATAGTGTGGTTCTAGGTCGCTGCAAGGGCTGCCAGGGCTGTTACACGGAATCGTTGCACCACTCCCCCATCACCTTATCAATACAGGCCTAGCTTATACTCTGTTTACTACGGGAAGACTCGTTGCCTCTCCGCAGATTCAGAGTATGCTTGAGGTCACTACACCGGGAACGATCAGGGCTGACAGGGCTGTTACACGGAATCGTTACACCACTCCCCCATCACCCATCAAAGCAGTGTAGGCCGACAGCTCGAATACAGTGTCCCATACCACCATATTCGGCTCACGAGTCTGGGTTGCTCACTGGTCACTACGGGGAGGCACATCGCCCCAGCGTAGGCCGACAGCTCGACCACAGTGTCCCATGCCACCATGTCCGGCTCATGAGTCTTAGCGGATCGAGGTACCAAGGTTAACGAGGTTGCACTGGTAAGTTTGGTACCTTAGGTTCAAGCAGTAGCGTCCAAACATGGTGAACATACATTAGACAAATCGGGTTACTAGACGAGCTC
Source organism: Magnolia officinalis (assembly GCA_021015155.1). NCBI lineage: Eukaryota > Viridiplantae > Streptophyta > Magnoliopsida > Magnoliales > Magnoliaceae > Magnolia > Magnolia officinalis. The sequence continues at coordinate 93,443,077 of JAJHSJ010000005.1, forward strand.
GGCTAGCTCGAGCGCACGACAAGTTGAACGACATGAAGTGCATAAGCACTTCGCGTGGCCAACCACTATCGCCAACCGAAGTACGACTCGGGTTCGTCGAACACATCTCACATGGCGAATGAATCTCAACCACGAATTCGATTCGTTACCGATTGCCTGGACTATACAATAGCCCTGATCACATTCAATTACAGATAGTTAAAGCAGTAATGGATCAACATTTCAAACCACACAATCAAAATCTGATATAGTCCGCTTAGGGCTGCTAGGGCTGTTGCACGGAATCGTTACACCACTCCCCCATCACCCTTCACGGCCTTTATGGAATACAACTTAAACATGAATTTAAACATATGCATTACATAGATAAAATCATACAATCAGTTGAGCATGTTATGAAGTACAACATAAGCATGGGTTTGTACATATTCAATTCCTAATAACACAGATATCTAAAGAAATCATACACATAGTTAAAGGAGTTGAGAATCATATCTCAACACCCTTATACATTGCAATTTACTAACTACTACTCATTCAGACATTTCAACAAACACTTTAGACTCCATACATCAACGTACCTGACATATGTTGATCACATAGGTATTAGGCCAAATCCTTTCACTAGGGAGTTGCCCCAATTATAACACGCGTGCACCCATGACGGATAGTCATGGTAAGCAGGAATTCAAGTTCCATTTTCATTCAGTCATTTCCACAAACACTTGCGCTACACATTTTAACATGTATAGCGTATAGTGGCCGTGGCGTGATTTAGGACAAGTCCTTTCGCTAGGGAGTTGTCGCAATCATACAAGCATATAGTCACGACAGAAAATCATGTTTAGCATAAATCCGTATTTCATACGTATACGGTATTTTTTACAAATACGAAGAATATAGTATATTCAACATAGCTAACGTAAAACTGAAAAACAAAACGGACAACACTTTCTATATGTGCAATTGCATGCAGATCATGAATCTATCATTATCTGACATTGAAAGCGTTGAAAACCATAACCTATACATCTAAAGTCTGCACCTTATGCCGTAGAATCGTAACGAATACACTGGAATCTCTAAGCCTTCGTCTACGGTGATTAGGCAACCTGAATCATGAAACAGGTCAACTATTACATTACCTACACTCTTGAAAACTCTAAAACAACTTAGGGTTAGGTTTTCTTACCTACGAACGAAGCCGGAATCGTCGGAAAAGCGATTAGATCGTGATGATTAATCACGTAGGATAGCAAGGTAGAGCATCAGGAAGAATCTCTCACTTCTCTCACACTTTCTCTCTCTTTTCTCTCTTGTCTCCTAGGTTTTTCTCAAATTCGTATGGGATGAGGGAGTGAGGGTTTAAGGTCCTTATATAGGCTCAAAACTCTCCAAAATAGACTCGGGGTCAAGGTATACTTGGGTTATGTCCAAAGCGGATCTGTTCCGTCTTAACGGAGCACTTCTAAAAGCCCCCCTTGAGCCAAAGGTCGGACTTAAGCTCACTGACCTTGGATCTAGGTCGAGTTATGCTTTCGGCCCGATCGGATTTACAGATCGCCCGTGGCGGACCAGTTTCAGTTCAACGATCACCGGAACTCAATTAGGGCCACAAGTACACTGACTTGTGTATGAAATTTCCCCTGATCCGAGGGTGTGTTTGGGTCAGATTCTGACGGTCGGAATCCTTATAACTGATCCACAAGCGACACGTTCCAGATTACTTAAATTTATATTTTATTTTTTATTTATTTCACATTTCTCACACTCCTCACTCTGGGCTCAAGCGAATAGCCCCGGGACATTATCCGGCTTTGATTTCCGAGATGGTTGTCAAGCCCAGCAAGGTGGTCCTAATTCTATAACTTTGTATTATTCGGACTTTCGATGTGCGGTCCAATCTGATACGGAGTTTCGTGATGCTCCCGAGAGCAGCCAGGTAATGAGATTGATCCTAGATTTTAGGGTCACCTAGCGTCAATGATTCTACAAGTTTTAGGTCTTGCAGATCGTATTTAAAGTGGATCAAGCGGATTTCGTAGCTAATCTAGTTTCGCACTTAGTTACTTTTGAAGGATAAGGTAGTGAAATGTGAGATTTGTGAAGGAAAAGGGTTAAAAAGCGATTTTAGACTGTGGGATTGAGTTCTGACAAGTTAATAAGGTGTTAGGATCGACCCATTGCCTAAGGACGTCTAATTCCAGGTTGGCAAAAATCCGGGATGTTACAATCTAATTCAATAAGACTGTGGAGATCCTCCTCTCCTTATATTTGTCTATCAACTAAGTAGGAAAATAGTATTAATGGTCGACCTTCCTAGCATGAATCTAATTGATTTTTTGATACATTTGTCGCATGCTTTAATTTTTAATTGATCACTCTCTTCATAAGTTCCATGGTACGACTAATAAATTTAATCCCAAGGTATTTAAATAGCGTGTAGGCGTAGCATTCACCCCTTTGAAGCATGAGGCGTAGCTACATAGTGTTTAGCATAATCTACATACTACTAGTAGATTTTTAATAAAGGTTGTACTGGGTTGCACCAATTTCATGATATTCCACCCCAAATTAGATTGATTAATAATGAAATTTAACAAAGTTTGATGATGTTTGGTGTAACCAAATGCAACTTGAAGTAATAGGAAAGGGCAATGATATGTAAAGGGTAAAGAAAGAGCAATTAAAACTAATTTTATATTGTTACTTATATTATTTTACTAAAAGCATTGAAAAGATTAACTCTTTTTTTATATATATTGAAAATAGAAAAATGTAGCAAATCATTTAATACATTAATTGATTTTAATGTTCCAGTGAAAAACAACTTGTAATGTCAGCTATGTAGCGTGTAGTGTATGATAATTAATCATATAGCAGCGTAGGCTACATGCGTCTTGAGCTATTTTCATGAATTACGTGGCGATGGCAGCATTAAGGCTAAGCTATGCTACATAGTGTATCTATTGAAAACACTATTATATGCTCTCATGGTGGTTGTCATTTAACGAGTTCTGGAAATAGCTTCTTCAGCGCTCATTGATCTCATTATATACCCTCTAGTTATCACCTTTAATGTATTTGACATGATCTCCGTCCCTACCCTTGTTGTCTCTCATTTTTGCAAGTTTGAAGACATTTTGTATAATCTCTTTTCCCCAATCTATTGTAAATATCATCATATGCCTTAAGTTTAGCCTCACTTTCTACTTTCTTAACGTTCCTTTTGGTGCTTCTCTATTGTTCTAAATTTTCCTCGTATCTAGTCTTTTCTAGGCTTTGGAACAATGATAATTTCTCACTAACAGCCTTTTGTGCTTCGTTATTCCACCATAAACTTTCCTCATATGAGTGGCTTTTCCATTTGAATACTCCTAAAACATCTTTCACCACTTTCCCAATGCACTAGACTGTCTTATTCCACATAATATTAACTTCTTCCTTGACATTGTACTTTCCTTCATCAATTTATTACTCAATAACATTGTTCTCTCTCCTTTTAAACTCCACCACCTTGTTTTTGGACACCAATTAATTTCATTTCTTACATCTCTTAATGTAAACGTCCATAATCATTAACCTAAGTTGCATAGTCAAACTCTCTTCTGGTATGACTTGCAATCTTTGCATATTGATCTTTCCATCTTCCTAATTAGAAAGAAATCAATTTGACTTGTATATGATCATCACACTTCTGAAAGTTATTAAATATTCATCACTCCTTTTAAAGTATGCTTGTGCTAGAGCTAGATCTATGCCATAAACAAAATCGATGATAGTATTTGCTATTAATTCCTTCCTCCAAAACCATATCCTCCATGTACCTTCTCATATCCTCTATTTTTTTCTACATGATCATTTAAGTCTCTTACAAATATCCATGTTTTCCTAGATGTTTCTTGATTTTGCAGGTCCCACCCTTGATCCGTGGTGGACATTGGAGTAAAATTCTGTCTTCTTTTGGAAATTGAGGGTGCCCATTTTTTGGGATTTCAATGCCCGGAGGGCATTTAAATTGCCAGGATTCTCAATGCAAATCTCCCTCCAAACACCGGAATCATAAGGGTAGTGGATATTAGAATACCCATGCATTCAAATTCCCCGAATCCAAATGGCCCGTAAGGATTCTCTGGAAGTTCCTTCTCAAGCAAATTGCCTACTCTGTTAGTCTCACCCATGTGTCCGGAGGCATAATTGCTTTCATTCTTTTTTCTATTTAGACCACCACATCAGCCATATTGATCTCTTTGAATGAGTGTCTGTTTAGACTTTTACCCTTATGGTCAATGCAAACACGAGTGCTTCTGTATGACAATCATTTAGGGGCTCATATAGGTTAGAATTGTTCTCTCTCTCTCTCTCTCTCTCTCTCTCTCTCTCCCTCTCTCCCTCCAAGTTAATGATTTCTTCTATCCCCCTAAGCTCTCAGTGTGGGAAATAGGTTAGAATTGTTCTCTTTTTCTCTCTCCTTCTTAAGTTAATGATTTCTTCTATCCCTAAGCTCTCAGCATGGGAAATAGGGGGCACCCTTCATGAAGATCACTGGACACGAATTGGTACGGTCCGTTCATTGGGCATGCTACACTAATGAACATGTGTCTGATTCAATGCATGTGTGGCACTGGGTCTCACCCTGTGAGTGGACTGATCTGTTTTGCACACTAGGTGATCTTGTAGTGGCCTCACTACCATATTGTGTGTAATAAATGTAATATAGGTGTAAATACAGTTAGGACGTTAACATTTATGATAGAAAGGATGGTTTTTTTTTTTTTTTTTCCTTCTTCCTTAGTTATTTTAGTTGTTTGAAACACTAAAAGACCACCTGTATTTTTCTTAAAAAAGAATACGCATTCCATGATTATTGAATGCCATTTTTGTTACCTTTAATATTTCTCCCATTGACATGCAAGCTAGAACAATTGTTCATATCTCCATATATTTCTTTGAGAAATTTGGAAATGCTGCATATAAATAAATGAATAAAGAAGAGAATTTGGAACGGCTGGTTCGCATGTCTGTAAATTCACTTGCATAATCTTGCTGCATTTGTCTAATTTTCCAAGTTTTACAGCAATGGCCTTTTTTTTTTTTTTTTTTTGAAAAGGCACAGCAATGGTCTTGTTGGTCTTATGTTCCTAAAAGCATTTTACGCAATAGCTTGCCTTTCATGCCGCATTTTTCCACTTTTCCAAGGTTTTACGGATTTGTGATCCCCTTTGACCGGTTTTTTCCTGTTATCATTCTACGACTTTAGACTTGGCAGAAATTTTATGAACTATATTGCCTACCTGCCAAGAGTTTCATATAGTTTGCAAAATAACTCAATTTGTCATTTTTTTTTTTTTTAAATTTCATATGAGCAGCCATTGAGGGATGGATTGTGTTGGTTACTGGAGTACATGAAGAAGCACAAGAGGATGATCTCCAAAATGCTTTTGGTGAGTTTGGGGAGGTTAAGAATTTGCATCTGAATCTTGACCGCAGGACTGGATTTGTTAAGGTATGCAAACTGCTTTATATATATTGATGGAGCTACAAATATACAATTATACATACGCGCACACACAATCCTCACCCACATGTATTGGTTTCATTTGCTTTGATAAGTCCACACGTGTACAAGGCTGGTAATGCACATGCTACACATGTAGCAGCCAAGCACATTGGTAGGGGATCTAATCCATACAAATATACAACTAGATATATATGCATATACATAATCATCACTCACATGTATTGGTTTCATTTGCTTTGCTAAGCCCACACATGTATACAAGGCAGGTAATGCACATGCCACACGTGCCAACCAGGCACATTGGTAGGAGATTTATCCATTCATCAGAGGTGTACCGAGTACAACTTAGATGGTCTCAACCGAAAATCAGATAAGTCCAATCGTCTGATGGGTCATATTTTAGAAAACAAATTTATTGCTGAAAAATGCTTTGTTGAAGTTTCCTTACCCGTGTAGTTGTTTCTGAAATTGTGGCCCATCTGTTGAATGGACTTGGTTAATGTGTGGCTTGGATGTTGCACCTGTCAGTCTCACTAGTGCATGTGGTGGCATGTCAATCGGCAGCCTTGTACACGTTTGGGCTTAGCAAAGCTCTTGGTTCCATTTTGGTGTGAAACATAAAATGCAGTGGTCATATTTGCGATCCAACCACCTTTGGTTATTTTTATTTTTATTCTGAGAGACCACCTTCAGTTTTATGAGTGCCAGCCCTTGGAAAAAAAAGCAATAGAGACAGTCTAACTGATTTTTTGAGGGTTGGATCTCCTAAATCCAAGGGCGGTGGATGGTGGAATCATGAATGTAGTCACTCTTGTGTGTGTGTGTTTCACCCCTATTATGTTTATACATGTGCGTCTATGTAGGCGCACGGCATTCATTGCAAGGCACTTTTGTATTGCTTTCATTCAAAAATTTCCTAATGCATTGCATCTATGGTACATTATCGTTGTGCATAGATATTTTGATACCAAGATTTCTGTTTACCATTCCGCCACTGATGTTTTTCTTGTATTACTTCATTGCCTTTAAGCCCCGCATTAGGATTACATTGCCTGTCAAGACATCGGTGATTATCGTCTTCATATTCTAGTGTATAACTCAAGATAACAGCACATTTACATGTGTAATTTATTGTTGTAGTTAGATTATTACATGCATATATCAGATTCAATAATGGTGTGAAAAAAAGGCCTTGAGGATGATGATAATTCACCACTGTTTATTACCTGGTAGTGTCTCATCTATTATCACCCACATGCAGTTCAAACTGGACTGTTCAAATTATGGGCCCTATTGAGGATGGAACGTGGCCTGAAATTATACTGATTGAATGATCTTAGCCAACTGATATTTATCATTGAATTCAATACCACTGGCCATTTTAATTTTTAACTGTTTATTTGATAGTCACCAATTGCATGGTTGGATTGTTTGTGCAATATGACTGCCATCGCCTGATTGCTTTGATGGTCAAGCCACCTGTCATAATGGTCTTTCCTACTGATGTTTAACTCTAGGTAACATAGGTGCATTTGGATTTGCTCTCTTATGGTAAATATATTAATCGAATATCATATCAAGCTAGGGCACTCCTTGGAAGTGGCACACCTCAAATTGTAAATCCAGTTGTTGTGGAAAGTGAGGTGTGTTGGGGCATTTTGTGGAAGTGGTGTGCCACAGGTTGTAAATTTGGTTGTGGTGGATCAGGGTGTTTCCTAAAAGTGACACGCGTAATGATGGCAAATTCTGGTGGAAACTGGGCAAAGGTTCTTGTACTAAATGGGACAGACGTGGGTAAAGAAGTGCAAATGAAGAGATTTCGTCTTGCCACTTGGGATGCCTGAACTTTTTCAGGTAAGAATATGGACTATGGAGTTGGTGGATACAAATAAAAATGGGGGTTAATGACTTAATTATAGCATGCTTGTAGGAGACAAGGTGGAAAGGGCAAAAGCCAAAGACATTGGAGATGCTACAAATTGTTGTATATGGGAAGGACAATACTAAGAACAGATTAGGGATGGGTATAGATTGTTAAACCCCAAGAGACTACATTGTGGAAACTGTAAGCTTGTTTGTTTCTTTGAGAATAACTAGAATATATAGAAGAGATTAGAGATCTATAGAGATTTGGAGATAACCTCAACAGATACACCTCTTAACAAATAAGGAAAAAAATTTAATCTAAGTAAGATTCGTAATATACTCTTAACACCCCCCGTCAAACTCAAGGTGCTTCGAAAGGAATAACTTGGAGTTTGAGAGGTACAATGAGCATTTATTCTAAAGCAAAAGAAACATTCAAAGATAATGTGGCAATGAAACGACGAGTGGTGACAAAACAACGAGTAGTGACGAAACGACGAGTGGCAACGAACCATCCTAGCTTAAGGCAAGCAAACACTTTTGATAACTTTTGAGATATGAACCAATGACACTTCCAATGATTGACGAATGATCAAGTGGCACTTTCGATGGCTAGAATTTCATCTATCGCTTTTCCGGGGATACACACTTCCGGTGGCGGCAAGTTCAATCGTTAATCTTTCGATAGCTCTAGTCTAGATATACTGACAGTAAGGAAAAAGACAAGTCTGGTCCAAATGCTTGACACAATAACATGTCCGGTCTATACGCTTAGCGGGATAACAAGTCTGGTCATACGCCCGCACAAAAAAAGACGATGCTCGCCACGGGGAAGCTACATTGTTGAAGGTGTACGAAAGCGGTGAATAGATGAGGTTCAAATGGTAGTAGGAATAGGCAAATGATGCTGATTTTCGGATGCTGGAATGATCACTTGATTTGGCATACATGACAAAGTTGGGAAGATGCAGATTTGGAAATGAGTCTGAAAAGATGATTACAATGACACTTGAGGTGGGATTCAGTGGATCGGCAACATGAGGTTAGTGTGAGATTCGTGGCGATGTGGTGGAGATGGAAGGAGGCCTTTGACATGGGAGTGGTCACAAACGATTACAGTGTAAACGGTGTCGGTTCTATTGAAGGGGTGTAAACAATGCTTATCTTAATAATATTGGTGCTTGTGGATGGCGAAGACAACTTCCAGATATGAGATTTGGAGGCGAGTCAACTTGATTAGAGGGGTGCAACATGATCAAAAGGTTCCGATATGAGCAGACATACCGACTGGATTGACTGAGCGGTGGATGGGGAACAACCAAGGGAAGAATACAGAACAATCAGCGCCCCAAATCTACCAAGGAAACACAAGTTACAATGCTTTAATTTAGGAACACAAGAAACCCATTCAATAACATCTTGCATTCCTTTCTTCGCAAATCGCCCACCTGATAGCTAGAATCACCATTCTCCACTGGGCTGATCATTCTTTCCTTAGACAGGCTCCTATCCAAGAGACTAAAGCACTATCCACTGAATCTGAGGTGACCCACATCACCCGGAAACGACGAAGGAAATCAGCCCAAGCTGCCTTAAGGGGAGAGCAATGCAAGAAAAGATGATCTACCGACTCTTCATCCCGTATACACATAAGGCAAATATTTGGAAGCACTATCCCTCTCTTCCGGTGGTTGTTGGTTGTCTATAGTTAGAACTTTCTTCCTCCCCACCAACCACCCAAAAGCTGCAATTTTAGGAGGGAATTTATGATGCCAAACAAGACTCATACTTGCCTCGAGAAGATGATGCCTACCACTAGTCATGATAGAATGAAAGGATTTAACCGAGAAAGAACCCGATTTATCGGCCAACCACACCATTCTATCCGATTCGGATGAGATAGGGACAGAGGTGAATATGCTCAAGGAGACCAGCAAACTTGCTAATTTCTTCGTCCCGAAGTAATCGCCTGCAAGGAGGCGCTCCTGAACGACTACATTCCTAATATGGGAAAAAAACAATCCGCCACCATATCGTCCCAAACTGGCACCAACTGATAGATAGTGAGGAAGTCATCTTTCAAGAGAGAGGATCCCAGCCAAATGTCCTCCTAAAATTTTACATTTTCTCCATTACCTACCAAAAAACCCACTCCTTCTGAGAAAGCTATTTTAACGGATTAGACCCCTTTCCAAAGAGTTGATGTTTGATATATTGACGAGGCTCTAGTCCAATCCCCACTTGAGGACCTGTATTTGCTCTTAATTACTCTCCTCCAAAGGGCTCCTTCTTCTTCCCCGAACCTCCAAAGCCATTTCCCAAGCAGCGATATATTCACGGTCTTGAGATCTTTAATCCCCGCTCCACCCTCATATGTTTTGCGCACTTCCTCCCAACTAACTAAATGGATCTTATTTTTTTCTTATGCACCTTTCCACATAAAATCACGTCTCAATTTTTCAAGACGAGATAACATTGTAGCTGGACATTTGAAAAGAGGCATAAAATAAAGGTGGTTTGACAGAACCGCCTTGATAAGGGTGATGCACCCGCCAAGCGAAAGATACTATGTTTGCCATGAAGTCAATCTCTTTTCAAATCTTTTCACCACCTTGTCCCACAGAGCCTTTGGCGGTTTGCCTACACAAAGCGGTAAACCCACAAACGTGGTTGGAAGCACCCCGACCACACATCCAAACACTTCAGCTAACCTCTCCACTTCATCCTCCCCCATATGCACCCCAAAACAACATGTTTTTTAAGATGTTGACTTTAAAGACATGAAACGAAAGAATTTTGCCAAGAAGCTCATAATGTCCCCTTTTACAGTCTCCCAAAATGTTTGGAAAAACGCAATTAGAAACCCATCCGACCCTGGAGCTTTATTGCTACCTAGCGCATCCACAACTGCTTTAACCCCAACTTCTTTAAAAGGAGCCTCCAACGACATCACTTCTTCTTGAGAGAACCGATTAAAACTAAGGTTATCCAGCAAGGGTCTTGTCCACTCTTCACAAGATAGAAGATTCTCATAGAACCGAAGGACTTCAACAAACAAGCGGTCTCTATCTTCAATGCGGAGGCCGTCAGTGACAATACTGGATCTTTTATTACACATGGAATGCACACTAGCTAGTTTGTGAAAATATTTAGTATGCTTATCTCCCTCCTTGATCCAAGAATTCCTAGACCATTGTCACCATTTTATCTCCTCTTCCTTGACCCTTCATACTCTTGAGTAAGCATAACCCAAGCTACAAAGGAGGTTCAGTTTGCGGTTTCTAATTCCCTTTTGAGAAGAACCTCCCTCTTCCATATTTTGATTTTGTCTTTCAATAGTTTCAGTTTGTGCGTGATGCGGAATCCTACATAACCATCACCTGAAAGGAGGACCACCAATCCTTCATGCTATCTTTGAATCCTTCAACTTCCAGCTAGCTAAGTTAAATCTAAATGGTTTGGGACCCCAATTTTCTTTATCAATGGATAATAACAAAGGACTATGATCGGAAATAGGCCTTGAAAGAACACTTGAAGAAATGAGAGGAAAACGCGCAACCCAATTCGACAAAACGAGAAAGCGATCCAAACCTAGACATGATTGGATTAACTTGGCCATTGGACCATGTAAATTTACCTCCTTCCAAAGGAAGATTGATGAGGTTGTGGACACCAATCTGGTCAAAGAAAGCACGCATACTTCTAGAGCTCATCCCCCCACTCGATCTCTCATGAGGGAAGTGGATAATATTAAAATCACCACATATGCACCACGGTCTGCTGAACTTGAGGTGACACTTAGACAATTCTTCCCAGAAAGCCAATCTCCTATCCTCCTGAGTAGGACCATACACAGAAGTGAATAGCCATTGGAAGCCTGACAATATATATATCAATAGCACTGACACGGAGAATAGATTGATCCATGCATCATGTTTTCCGTAGATAGAAGAGTCCCGTGTCACCAACACTCCCCTTGATGAGCCCACCACATCTAGGGTTAACCAATTGATATTGTTGGATCTCCAAATAGTCCCCAAAAGCTTTACATTGAAGTTCGAAACTTTCGTCTCTTGCAGAGAAACCACCTAGGCTTTAAAATGCTCGCAAACATCCTTTATTTGGCTCCTCTTTTGCTTACTGCCTAGCCCTCTTACGTTCCAAGAAATAATCTTCATTTTGGAACCGATTTGTCCCTTCTGCCCTTCTTGGTTCTTCTTGCTGAGTCACCCATGTGAGCGAAAACCTCAGATGATAGATTGGCCAGTTCCCTACAGCTCATGGAAGTTCTAATGGTTTTTTTGGGAGACCTGGAATAATCTTTTGAACAATCGTGCTCTTCCACAAATTGGAAAATCTCATAGTAATCTTTTGGGCGATCTCCAGATGACATGCCAATCAATCTTCCAAAATGGCTAAGAGCTTCCTTAATCTACCTATTACCTCTCACCACTTCCATCGGCACTACCTTGATTGAGTCTGCAGATTCTTCGATGATATGGGGTATCTTTGACGTAACTGTATTCTCCCGCTTAGACGCTAGAACCACCTGCGAAGGAGGGACATCAAGGACCTCCCTCCCTCTCACGTCTGAATCGCTAGGACTGTGAGGGCTAAGGAGGGCTTGTTGTAATAGCCTCTTCATGGATAATCTCGATCTGATTTTGCCCTCTTGTGGGGGAAGAGGACTCCTTATCATATTCCAAGCCTATTCTTCCTCACTGGCAAAGATTGAGGAATCTCCCTCAGAAGCAGAAACAAAAGAAGTAATAAGCTTTGGGAATACCATGTAATCGCATTGAAGAGAAATTAATGCAAGGGCATTTTCACACCGAGCTTGAGTGGGGTCGCTTGTGGGATGCAGGGGCACACTCAGGGTGGGTGCGGCCCACGGAGGAGGTCTTGTGTTCGAGAATCCTCACCGGGGGTGATTAATGTGCATTTCACACCAGGCTCAAGTGGGGTAGCCCGTGGGATGCGGGGACACACTCGGGGTGGGCGGCCCATGTGATTTGGGGCCCACGAAGGGGGGCCGAGGTCCTAACCCATGCGATGTGGGGCCTGGGCTACAAGATAAAGGGATTAATTCGCCATACTCTAACAGTTCGAGCTTTTGGAGCAAGTAGTTAATTGTCCTGCATCAGAAATAGGTGATGTAATGTACATGTGCTAAATCTAGGAGCATAATTGCATGTGTGGATTCCTCTCCAGCGCAAGAAATGATTACTGAATAGAGCCTCTCATTGCAACCGTAGGAAGAATAGCTTCTGCCATGCGTTAGGGATCCATTTTCGTTGGACCAATCCGAGGCTACAAGCTCGGAACTCGACCCAACTAAAAGGGAGGGTTGGAGCTCGTTGTTGCCAAAGGAGGGGTCAGGGCTGACTGAGGAAGATTCCGAAGTAGAAGGATTGGACATGAAGCAAGCAACCGAGGCATCTTTTAAAGGTTGAAGCAACGATTCATCGCCACAAATCACTACCTCGGGGACACGCATCACCCTGGGAGGGATTCCTTCTTTTTCAGCTATCGACTGCTCCCCCCTGTCGCACGCCTCTAGCGAATCAATCTCACCTTGCCACATGTCCCTTGAAATGGATGGAGGCCTAGAATTTCGCCATGTGCATCCCTCCTCCTGTGCTCCGCTGGAGTAGGGTTGAGGTGCTCCTTCCCAATTCCTGACGAAGCCCCCCTCCATGGCCTGAGACCTTGAACTCCCTTCCAATATAGAGCCGTCTCCTTATTCTTTGCAAAATCTAACCATGATCGTAACTCCATCTACCAATAGGGCTTCCATAGCTCGAGTGGAACCCCTTCAATGCGAAACCAGTTGTCTTCTATAGCGAAAGGTGAGAAAGACAACTAACTTACCATCTCCAGAACAGGGCCGCCCAACACCGAAGGACCTAGGGAAAGTAATTGTCCGAACTCTTCCTAGGATCATAAGGGGACCCAAATTCGATCTTCAGAAAGAAATTTCATCGATTCCATATTCAAATTAAGAAATCCCAAAAGCGCCATCCAAGAGCTGATTTCTTCCTTTGAAGAGCCAATCTTGACCGCAAACACTATACTCCATTGGAGGACTTCCTTTGCCTTCTCCAGTAACGCATGATGGAAACAAACTACTGGCCTATCAGTCGAAGTCTCTTTCCAGACCCAGTCTGTGTTTGAGAATGGATTCAACTCTTTGGCAGAGGGATTTGTCACCTTTTGCCCCGTTATCACCACGTCTTGGAATGGGACTGCCTTATTTCGAATCCCTACCCTAGGAGTAAAAGCGTTGCTTTTAGCACTACCCTCAACCCCCTTCGCTATTCTGCCTCTCTTCTCCCACTGATGTTTTTTTTTTTTTGAAAGATGAGAAAATTCATTAAAGGAAAAGGGAAAACAGGGGAACAAAAGAGGAGGCTGCTGAGGAAGCAGACCTCCGATTACACGCCCAAAAAGTAAAAGTCCTAAGCAGAAAGATGCTTAACATTCACACCCCATTCTATGATAAGACGCTTGGCCCAGGACGCAACAGTCCCTGAGGTATTGGAACAGTTTCTAAAACATCTGTTATTTCTTTCCCGCCAAATAGACCACCACACCGCAAGAACCGCCATTCTCCAGATAGAGGTTCTCGTCTTGCCCAAATGCGTTCCATGCCACGCGAAAAGAAACTGATTTGCCTCACCCGGGAAGCACCAGGGGATGTTGAAAGAGTTCATGAACTCAACCCAGATGGAATAAGCAAACTGGCAGTGCAGCAGGAGATGAACGACTGTCTCTTCCGATTGCATGCAGCATAGGCATATGTTCGGGATAGGCATACCTTTCTTCTTGAGGTTGTCAACTGTCAGAATTTTCTTTTTCCCTGCCAGCCAACAGAACACCAGAATTTTAGGAGGGGCCTCATACTTCCATATGAAGGAGTGATTGAAAAGCGAGAGGGATTGTTGATTGCGTAGTTGATTGTAGAGAGAGCGAACTGAGAAGCAGGACGATTTTTCTGGTTTCCAAAACAACTCGTCTTCAGAGGAAGATGAGGGAGCTGAAGTGTAAAGGCACTCTAGGAGATCTGTGTAGTCCGAGATCTCCCAATCATATAAACTTCTTCTGCAGCTAACATTCCAAACCAGCTTTCCCCCAGAGACGAGGAGGAAATCAGCAACAAACCCGTTCTTATCCGACGTGATTCGGAATGAGAGGGGGAATCTGTATTTTAAAGGTTGGTCACCTATCCAGCTTTCCCCCAGAGACGAGGAGGAAATCAGCAACAAACCCGTTCTCCCACTGATGTTGTATAGGCTTTCTTCCCCACGGCCCCTACTTTGGAGAAGCCGTTTTCGCTATTAACCCTCTTCGGCCCATATCTCACCCGCTGCACCGACAGAGGAATGCCTTCAAAAAACCTTCCATCAAGCTCGTCCACTGCCCGCTTGATCTCATCTTCCTTATCAAAACGAACGAAGGCGAAGAATCGATCCCCCAATGAATTCCTCTGTCATGGTAACACCACTTTGCGCACCTGGCCAATCTGATTGAAAACCCTACGGAAGTTTATATCTGTCCAGCCAGAGGGGAAATGTTCCACATACAATGTTGGCAGCTCCGACAAAGGCCGGGCCTTGGGACTTTGACGGAGATTAGGAGCCATCTTCTTGGAAACCAGAATCCAATCCTCTGAAATCTACCCTTCCTCCGTCTCCTACAAACTCCGATGCCTTGATGGGTCCCCCACAGCTTCATTCCTTCCCTCAACCTCTGGGACCCTGCTCCCGGATGGGTTCTTGCGTATGAAGATCTTCTTGCAGATGATTCTCCCCCCCTCAAGGAGGAGCTCGGTCTCTAGCTGAGTGTACCTCATTGCTCAACCTCGATTCCCGGCTGAGCGCATCTCACTGCTCAACCTGGATCATATAACACGAGTTAGGAGAATGGGCTATAGACTTTTGATAGTTAGATTCATTTTGCTTGAGGAAATAATACTGTTAGTGCATATGCACCTTAAGTGGGACAAGAAGTATTAGAAGATAGTTCTGGGGTGCTTTGAATGTGTGCATGTGCACCTTAATAAGTATTAAAAGATAGTTTTAGGGAGTATTGCATGAAGACTAAGAGGAGAGCAAAGCACCAATGGTATGTGACCCGTATACTGAATGGGTATGCAGAGAATATGAGCAGCAGCATCCCCATCATGGATTGTGGAGACCCCTAAATATTCCAGACTAGAAGATCCTGGTCATCCAGTTCTATGTGGTCTGTTGCTGCATTTTTTACTAAAACACTCTAATTATACTGGGCTACCAATCAAAGGGTTAGGTTCTTCTGGTTTGAGGATTTTTGTGTTCCACATCCATGATGGGATCCATTAGACATTGGTTTGGATCACCTAACCATGGTCCCCACTTTCATCAATTGGTGCATCCGGAGATTCAGGAAACTAGCATGGTCAGATTGATCTTATCTAGTCTCTATGGTATTTAGTTGATAAAATTGAAGCAAAAAATTTCAAGCTGCTTTTTGTACGCAAACACAAACACTCGTGTGCAAGTTTGTCTCTCTCAAGTCATCATTTTTGCCTTTTCCTTTTGTCATGAATTAATTCTGTAGGGGTTTCTCTTCATTACCAATCTCTCATACATGGCTGACACTATTGAATCAGGGGTACGCGCTGATTGAATATGAGAACTTCAAGGAAGCCCAGGCTGCAATATCAACAATGAATGGAGCTGAGCTTCTCACACAAACTATCTCGGTTGACTGGGCTTTCAGCAATGGGCCTTACAAGCGCAGGAACATGAGGAGGAGGTTTGTCTATTCCACCAAGCACTCGTCCTAGCACCACTAAAGTAGATTTCAATCTAGGCTCTTTTTAATTGTGGTAAAGAGATTGAAGAATTATTGCAAGCTCTCCCAATCTGCTCACTACTTATGTCATGATATGATGATGAAGACCATCCATCTAGAAGTTCTAGAAGTTCACTATGCTAAAATAATGCCTCTCATCAGAGATTTCATTTTTCTTTTTTAGAAATGCCAGAGATCTCATATTTCCATGCAAAGTGTCGTAGAACAAAAGTCCATGAAAGCAGTCACTAACTCATGTTAATGTGGAAGTGTGGATCTTTGGTCATTGTCATTATCTAAGCCTAATCCCAACTAACTGGGGTTGGCTGTTGATCTCCAATCAGTAAGCTTTTTCCACTGGGCCATACAAAATGGGAATTTCTAGATGAATGTCCTGGATAATCACATAGTGGAGCAGAAGGGTGAGCACAACCTGGAAACTTCTAGATGATTGTTCTGGCTCATCACGTGATGGGGCCAGAAGGCGAGTAGATTGTGCGAGCCTCTATGCGACAAGTGTTGCTATGGGGACTCCAAGTCCAAATTCTTTGTGCATCAATAGCAGTTGTCTTTAAAATGGTTTTGAAAATTCAGGGGTTTTGATCTTTCTTTCTAATCAGTTGGCTGGTTTTCCTAAATTGAGTTTATTCTTGGAAAAGAAAGTGTAGATAGTTCTGTGCATATGGATGTGGAAAGGTGCAGTTTCTGGATTGTTTGTGAAGTAGATAGTTTTCGGAAGTAGATTGTTCTATGTATAGCCCAATGCCCCACAGACTCTATGCCTCCTTTCATCTCAGCAGCTGTCCAATCACCATATAAACCCATCCCATCACCAATCTTCATTTGTTAGATCTGTTTTTTTTTTTTTTTTTTTTTTTTTTTTAAATAATAAATAAAATTAAATTAAAATTATTATTAACCTGAGTACTCTTCTTTCATTTTAAGTCTGTCAACAAAACCACAAATTTGCAAAATTCAGGTATTTATGAGTTCCAGAGTAGGGGATGCCAACAGACAAACAGATGCAGCAAAGTTAGGATTGACTTGCATAACTCCCACAGGACTAGCAATTCCTATGCACTTGGGCCCCTAAAAGAATATTGAATCCACGACACTGCTTGTCTTTGTTTTTGATGTGATTCATTTCCATTTGCAGATCACCTCGTGGACGCCGCTCAAGGAGTCCTCCTAGGAGGAGATAGTGAGGCGGCGGCTGCAATGTCAGAAAGCTGCAGCGATCACCTCCTTTCCGGAAAAGGACTTTGGCTGCTACTGGTTGCTTGTGAGCATTCTGTTTCGGATTTTTGACATTTCTACACACACTTCTCTTGCTTTCATGCCTCGTCCTTTTGTGGTTTGTATGCTGTTCAAAAGAGAGAATCTTCTTGAAGATGTGTTAAAATACACTGCTGTAAGAGCTGCATTGGAGTTGCAGATTTGGAATGATTTACAATTGCTAACTTTTAGTTAAAATCTGGTTTATTTGATCAATGACCTTTATGGCCCATTTGGACACACCATTAAGAAGACCAGGGTTCAGAGATGAAACCCTGGATTTCCAGTCGGGTTTCAAAATCACCCGACGGAATTGGTGCTAACAAGCCCACTAGCTAAAAATTAGTGACTTGACAAAATTGGATTGGTTTTTCAGGGCAGGGACTACAGCTAGGCCAGCCCATTCCAATCCCTAGTGGGCCCGTTTGGCCGGGCAGATTGGAAGGGATTGGAAGGGATTGGAAGTTAAATCCCGAGATTGGCCGGGCGTGCCAAACAGACCAGGTAATCTGATCCCAGGATATAGCAATCCCATGGATCTTAAGACAATCCACTGACAACACCATCATTACCTTTAAATCCCATCCAATCCACCCTAATCCGTTCAAATTTGCCTGAGACGTATGCCTGAGATGTGTTTGGTACGAGGGATTGGAAGGGATGAGAAAGTTTAATCCCGGGATTAGCTGGGCGTGCCAAACAGACTCGATATAGCAATCCCAGGATATGGCAACTCCATGGATCTTCAGACAATCCACTGACAACACCATCATTACCTTGAAATCAATGCCATCCGCCCTAATACCATTCAATCCCTTCCAATCCACCCAGCCAAACGGGCCCTAAATGTGATGCAGTATTTCGGTTACAAAATGGTTTGGGGAGAGGCCAAGGTATAACGGTAACGGTAGCCATAACGGACACCACCATGACCTTTACAGGTGGATCTCTGGATCCACCGAGGTCGGTGTGGGGGTGTGGGGCCCACTGATGTATGTGACTATATCCAAGCTGTCCATCCGTATTGAAAGGCCATTTTAGAGCATGATCCAAAAAACCAAATCTCAGCTAGAAAATATTATAGGAAAGTGGTAATTGACCATTGAATGCTTCTTGTGGGCCACACGCTTTGGATCAAGATTATATTTGTGTGGTCTCTTCATCTAGATCTTTGTGACCTTATCAACGGGTTGCCGGCAAATAAACATTCTGATGGAATCCCTAAAAGTTTTTAATGGTGACGATTCAATCACAACGGTCAGGTTATTTTTTGTATCATATCCTAAAATGAGCTGTCAAAATGGTTGGACGGTGTGTATTTAAGGCACATATATCACAATGGGCCCTATAGTCAGCGGGCCCACCCACCTCGATGGATCCATAGGCTGTTAACGGTATTTATAGGTATGTAACGGTGGCAGGTAAACGTAAACGGCCTTTACGGCACATCATGGGTGAGGCCTGTTAGAGCCCACCCCATGAGCTAACTAGCCACGTATGCCAGCGTATTAACCAGACCTGAATGACTGTTCTGTTAACCTGGCCGAGCTTTCTGCACTATGCAGGACATTCTTTGATTTCAGTATGTTACGCAGGAGGACTGTCAACGGGCTGGGCTTGAGTTAGTTCAAATGTTTTATTTTGTTGCTGGCCTGGCCCATTGGCAGCCAGGTAGAATCTACGGCATCTACGATCCCCATGCAGAGATCAGTGTCAATGGGCCACGCCCAACATGATCCAAACCCGGTCCCAGAAAAGTTGGCTGGCCCAGTTGGGGACCGAAAATTAATGAAATCTATATTTCCCACGTGAATATTCCTAATTGATCCGTTGATCATGTTGGCCATTTAGAAGAATTGGATCAACGGTCTAGATTCAAGATGCTTGTGTTACCTAAACGAGGATTGAAATGGTATTTTTATACATAGGAAGGTGGGTTGAGCTTCATTGGGCTTAATTAACTTTGAGCCCATCCCCAGCAAAAATTGATTAAAACCATGCATGTTAGGCCGAAATCCGGCACATGGCCCAAGTTAATACTTCGAACACTGTTCAAAGGTGGGGCCCCCTCGACGGCCCGCCCATCGCCACCCTACATGCAGATGCATTGAAGTGTAGTTTATCAGAAGAGATGGGAGTGTGGGGTCATGTTGTCAAAAAGTGGGTGGAAATTATCCCAAAAGGGGCCGTTTGGCAATGGGATTTTTCCCGTTTAGGATAAAGATTGTCCGGGTTTTATTCCCAAACAAAGCTTTAGTGTGAACAAATTTACACTTTTTATTGACTTTCTAGCCTAGGAATCTGATGTCTTTTTGCTGGATGGGCAATGCCAACTAAATATGGACCGGGATAGCTAATCCAAGGAACCACAGAGCTTGGTGGATCTATGACTATGGGGCCCACCATTATGTATATGTTTTATATCCTCACCATCCATCCATTTTTCCAGCTTATTCTTCGGTCTTAAATCCAAATCTCAGGTGGACCACACATTGAGCACCCACCATAAAAAAAAACTTCCAGCTTGATCTAAAACTTTTGTGGCCCATGAGATTTCGATCTGCTTTATTTTTGGGCTCATGCCCTAAAATTAAGGGGCAAAATGGATGGATGGCGTGGATATAAAACACGTACATCATAGGTCCCGTAATCATGGATCCATCGATCTTGATGGTTCCTTTTACAATAATATCTCTCAAAGAGAAGATCCTATCCACTAATTTTGGGCCTTTTTTTTTTTTATTTGAACGCATGCCATAGTTGCATTTATTCTAACCATCCATTTACGGGCTACAATTTGAAAGGTCAGGATTGTCCTATTGAAGAGAATATGGGTACATGGTCCGTATAAGGTGGAATCCTTGGGAGGTATGGGTTCCTGACTGTAAGCCATGATTTTTTTTTGGTAGCCCACTGGATCCGAATCTTTTATTGCTAATTTCCAGACAATGGGGAATCCGATCAACGGTTCGGATTTCTTACGGTGGGCCCCACGTAGTGTGAAGTCCCCCTTATCATAATTTCGGCGTGTGAGTTACCTCACTTTTCTGTCCCCATGTCTGCTAGCACCACTTGCCACACACTAGTGTTTGTTTAGGAGTAATTATTATGAAGGCTCATGTCTCACAGAGTACACACGCAGTTCCAGTTTGATAAGTGGGGCCCATGTTTCGGTAATCTAGACCGTTGATCCCTTGTGACCCTCCATGGATGGGCTGTGCCAGAAATTTTTCCTGATATGAAGATTCTAGTCTTTCGATTTCTGGACTGAGGATAGGTGGCTGATAACGAAATGTAGCAACGGTCCTCATTCAATTGATAAAAGATCCCAACATACCAACGGTCAAGATTATTGAAACAGACGGACACACTTGTAAAAATCGAATGCAAGTTGATGCTTCGCAGGATGTGGGCCACGTAGCATACAGTTCCTGTTTGCTTAGCTTGATGAACCTTGGTGGGTCCCACCAAAATCCCACTTATCTTAGATCAGGTGGTTGAGAATACTGTATTCCTTCTATTGCGTGTCTCTTTCTCTTTCTTGTCATTATTATATTTCTTTTAATGAGGAAGTCTCAAGTCAATTGGTTGGACCGTAATTTACGGTCCATCCATCAGGTTATTTCCAAAATCTTACGTGCATCAAAATCCAACCGTTCCAGTAGATTGGATCTACACGAATATCACTTCATGCAAAAATAAGCCCCATGCACCTATCAAGTGGACCACTATACAGAAAAAATTTCTACCCGTTGATAATTAACAAGTATAAATTAGTATATTATGATTGGATGTAGCTATTCTTTACAAAAGAAAATTGATATGATGTGGAAAAGCTATTGAACGGTTTGGATCTTGCGACGCACATGAGAGTTTGGAATTTATTTGATGAGTGGACCGTTAATTACGGTCCAACTGGTTGAAATTAAGAACTTCTAAATGAATTTATTTAATTATGGTTGATTCACGTGTTTCCAAAAGCTTAAGAAACGTATGATGCTCTGTCACATCCACGAGTATTTGGGGGACCACATTATCAGCCGTCCATTGATTTAGAAGCTGTCACTGCCGCTGATTGATTGGATCTGCCTGAATTTTTGCACTGGGTGATCATCATCATGGTGTGGCCCACCTTTTCAACGAATGGGATATCCTCCTTATGGGCGAGGCTTGGGTAGATCCCCGGATCCACTAGGTGGGTGGGACCCCTGACTATGGATCCCACCGTCACATATGTTCCTTACATCCACACCATCCAACTGATTTTACAGTTAATTTTAGGGCATGATGTCAAAACTTGAAGTAGATTGAGATCTTGGTTGGCCCATACAAAAAGACACCACTGTGATTGTCCATTTAAATTTTTATTTTTTTATGGGCTATGGAAGTTCACGTCTACTTATACATATGCACATTTATTTTCATCCTTGCATTCATATGATTCAAAATTTACAGCAGGTGCACATGCATGTTCATTTTAAGACAATTACTTGAATCAATAAAAGAGTTGATGGTGATGTAGAATACATGAAGTGGATGTGAATGTTGAATACGAATGAATGAAATTATTAATGTGGATGTGGATGTTGGCTTGAAAACGACAAAATGTAAATGTAAATGTAGATGTGGATTAGAATGTGAATGCGAATGTTGAATTCAAGATATAGATGTGGATAGAGCCGTGAATATGTATGTGGATATATATGAAGATGTGAGTTTGAATTATATGCATGCCCCTTAACAGTGTGGATCTCACCTGAGGGTGTAGATCCTCCCTGAGCATTGTGGATCTCACAAGTCCAATATGAGATCGACAGTGCTCAGGAAAGGCCCACCACCCCCTATATCCACATTGCTTAGGAGATCCATACAATTCAAATTTATAACACATTCATATGCACTTCCATATGTGCATTAATATAATTCAACATTGAGAAACCACATCCATGTGCATATCATAGAAAATAACATTGACATCCATTTATAGGTATATATACATCTTCACATTTTTACACCATACAATCCACATTCACATTTATACAAAATCCACTCCACTTTCACTTCCACATTTTCATTTATATAACAACACATTTACATCAATTTTCACAACTTTATACCATACAATTCAATATCCACAACCAATGCACTTCCACACACACATTCATACAAATCCACATCCACATCCACTTCCACATTTTCATTCATACATCTCAACATTCACATCCACATTTTCATTCATACAATTTAAATTTCACATCCACCATTTACATCATCATTTGCATTCATACAATTCAACATTCATAACTCACAAATACATCCACATACACATTCATTCATTTAACATCCACAAAAAAGGTGTTCAGGTGGGATCCACAATCACCAAGTGGTATCCATAGTGGACCGGGTGGGGTCCATAGTGTCCAAGTGGGATCAACATAGGCTGAAGGATCCACAGTGCTTACGTGTGGTCCACACTAGTAGACCTTTAAAAAAAACATTCACACTATGTACTCTTACCTCTAACCGCCAAATTAGTCGCGCTTCCTTGAAGTAAAACTTGAAAAACTTGAAATTAATCAGTAGTATGAAGATTGCTGCCCAATTAAAGGTACTATCACCTCAAAATGTCACTGAAATGAAGGTACTATCACCGTAAACATGTTAGTGATTGTCGTAGTGGGTCCCATGGAGGTTGAAGCAATGGCCTTAACCACCTTCTTTAGTGATGGTGGTAATGGTCCCCTCTGTTTCTTTGATTCGGTGGAGGTGGTGGTTTACTTTCTTTCTCGATCGGTGGTGGTGGTGGTTCACTTCTTTCTCGATTCGGTGGTGGTGGTAGTCCCCTCTCTGTCTTTCTCATTAGTGGTGGCGGTGGTCCCTTCTCTCTAAAAAAAAATTGAAAACATGAAAATGGGTTAGAATGTGGGTCTGGCCATACATATATGCTTAAGGAATGATACTATGGGGCCTACCATGCATCTTCATTGAAATCCATTACGACCATTAGTTCAATGAAATAATTTCAGGGCATTATCCCAAGAATCGGGGAAGAAGACATTGGGATGGATCATACCGAATAAAATAATTATAAAAAAAATGTCACTGTTATCTTTATTAGGGGCCACAAAGGCCTTCGATGAAGATGAAATTAACGCTCTTCAATGTCCAAGGATGCTTCAAAGCAAATGAACGATTTGGATTTCCCAAGTAGTGGGCCTGTTTGTGGCTTCATGAGACCCACAATCTCCTGTTCTCGAAAGGTTATCTACAAGTTACGGCCTTACGTTGGAGCAGGTGGGCAGAAGGGCAATTTCATACTAAACAAAAATAAAATAAAATAAATAAAAAGAAGCAAAATCTCATCTTGGGGCCAAAAAAGTATTGTTCCACAAGAAATTGGCCATTTTAGGGTCAATGTCATTCTATAGGGTTGTCATAATAATAATCCACTTGGAGAACGGATTAGGTGAGATTTCAGTCTCACCTAAGACGATGCGACCCTTACAAAGGAGTTATTGTGAGCCCACCTTGATGTATGTATTATTTATCCATGTTGTCCATCTATTTTTCTAAAACACTTTAGGGCATTATTTCAAAAATAAAGCAGATCCAATTATCAGGTGGACCATACCATAAGAAACAGTGGTGATTCAACATTCACACCATGTGACTATAGATCTATAGTGCGCAAGTGGGATCAACACTGGTCAAATGATCCACAATGCCCACATGTGAACCACAGTAGCAATCCTTTTATAAAAAAAGACATTCACACTACGTATGCTTGCCTTTGTCTGTCGCATCAGTTTCACTCTCTTAAAGGAAAACTTGAAAAACTTAAAATTGATGTGGAATAAAAATTGTCCCCAAATTGAAAGTGTTGTCACGTGATTATTGGAGTGAATCCCACGAAGGTAGAAGCAACGGTCTTAACTATCCTCTTTAGTGGTGGTGGTGGTCCACTATCTCTCTTGATTTGGGAGTGGTGGTGGTCTCCTAACTTTCTCGAATCGATGGTGGCGGTGGTCCCCTCTTCTTAAAAAAATTTGAACCAGGTTGGAATGTGGGTCCGACCCCACATATATGTTGGAATGTGGGTCCAACCCCACATATGTTTAGGGAATGATACTGTGGGATCTACCATGCATCTCCATTAAAATCCATTATGGTCATTAGCTTAGGCCAATAATTTCAGGACATGACCATAAGAATTCGGGAAGAAGACATTATGGATGGACCACACTGAAACAAATAGTTGTAAGAAAAATGTCACTGTTATCTTTATTAGGGGATAGAAAGGCCTTCGGTGAAAATGAAATCAACATCGTCCGCCGATAACCAAGGATGCTTCGAAGTAAATGAATGGATCAAATCTCACAAGTAATGAGCCCATTTGTGGCTTCGTGGGACTCGTAACCTCCTCTTATGGAAAAAACATTTACAAGCTGGAGCCATACGCTAGGAAGGTGTGCAAAAGGATAGTCTAGTTCGAAAAAATGAAAAATATCATATTGGGGTTAGAAAATTATAACCCCACATACAAAATCCGTTGAGGGTTACTTTTTTTAATCCATGTCGTCCATCCATTTGGACAGATCATATTAGGTGACGACCACATAAATAAGACAAATTCAAATCTCAGGTGGAACACAGGAAAGAAAACAACGGTGATTGAATGCCTGCCGTTAAAAGCTTTCTAGGGCCCCCTATAAATTTTATTTGTCATTCAACCCGTTGTCTAGTTCAGACATACCTGGATGAAGGTAAAACAAAAATATCTCCTTCATCAAAGCTTTTGTGGTTCCTAATGAGTTTTTAATGGCGTTCAATAACTACTTTTTCCTGTGGTGTGGTCCACCTGAAATTTAGATCTAAGTCATATTTTTGCTCACGGTCTGAAATGAGCTAGAAAAATGGATGGACGGCGTGGATAAACCACATGCACCACGTTAGGGTGCACAAAACACCGTCCGGGGCACGATGTGATTAATCCACATCAACGGCGGCGTGTTAGCGTTTTAACTCTTTTCCAACGGAGGGATTCGGAATGCGTACTACCCCCGTCCGTCCCCAGCTCCGAACGGGCACTTCTGTGGGCGGGCCCACCGTAATGTATCTGTACATCCAAACCGTCTATCCCTTTTCTCATATTATTTTAAGGCATCAAAACAAAAATATGCGGATCCAACGATCAAAGATGACTCTTGCACGATGACTCTTGCATTTAATGCAACCTACATTTAATGCTTTGTGCATTTTAACGTAATCAAGATTATTATTTGGTGTAGTCCACTTGAGCGTTGGATATGCTTCATTTTTGTGTTTATGCCTTAAAATAATCTCTGAGAAAAGGGATTGACGGTTTGGATGTACAGATACATCACGGTTTGGTACAAATGACAGTTGAATCATTGTCCTTGATCGGAGGCAGCTGGAAGGTATATTCCGAGAGTGGATTTGGTGAGGCCGTAACAATGGGAGGCACGATCGTTCACGGTTAGTCACACCTGATGGAAGGTCCATGCCGTCCATCCGTTTTAACAGCTATTTTACAGAACGAGCCCAAAAATGAATTAGATTTAGATCCTAGGTGGACCACACCACAAGAAGGAAGCATGAGTGATTGAATGCCCACCGTTGAAAATATTTTTTGGGTGACAAATATTTTAAATCAAGATGATATTTGTGTTTTCATTTGGTCTCAGGTTGGATGGTAAATAAACATTATGCAGGTTTTAGTAAGTTTTTAACGGTGGACGTTCAATCACCACTCGTTCCTATGGAGTGGTCCACCTAATATCTTGATCTTCTCCATTTTTGGGCTCTTGACGTTAAATTATCTGGAGAAACGGATGGACGGTGTGGATGGATACAGAACGCATACATCAAAGTGGGCCCCACGGTTACGCCCTCACCGAAACCGCTCTTTTGTATATTCGTCGCAATGGCCCATGTAAGAAAATGCACATCTTGGATGATGCGTATGCACAGATCGCCAGGTGCGTGTCGAGACATGCATTCGATCTAAACCGTTCAAGTTATGGGCTCCCACTGACGATGATGTGCAGCCCAAGATGGGCAAATGCTCATTGAAAGAGTAACATGAGTCACGCAAGCAATGTGAATTTTCGTCTACCGTACCGGTGGTGGGCCCCACATTTTGGTACGTCTGAGTCCGTTGACGCTTGCCAGTTGCCAGTGTACGAAGGTGGATTTACGCTCGAGTACGATCAGTCATTTTCTGAGAGGATAGCGGATTAGCTGCCTGTGGAGGTACTGCAATGTCCTGCCTCGAGACTGTCTACCACTCACTTGGCTGACGTGTAAATTGATCAGAACCATATATCATGTGATATCAACCGTTGATTGGATCATAACCAAATTTTATTAGGATTGGACAATCTCAACCATCTAAGAAGTGGGACTTTTCATAATTAACAAAATCCGTTCATATTTTTTACTTTTTACTGTTTATTTGTAGGACTTTAATTGAAGGTCTAGGATCATCTGATCATCATATTTTTTGACTGTGGCCCACTTAATACTGGAACTAATATATTAACGGTTCCGATCCTATCCAATTCCTGCCACATGTTCAGATTGACATGGAGACGTGGAAAATGACGTGCGTATGAAAGCAGCGTCGCATATTCAACGACTGCCGCTCTCTGTGTTCAGTGTCCGTTCTCTTTCAAGATTATGGCAGGGGTTCAGTCACTCAACTGACTCGGATTGCCTACGACCCACGACGTTATGTGGGGCCCACCGTAATGTTTGAGAAATACACCCCGTCCACCCATCTTTAAAATGAGGTGGGCCACACTACAGGAAGAAGTGGGAAGCGAATTGTCTTATGTTTGATATATGCACTAAAATCAGCTGGCAAAACGGACGGACGAGGTTGATCTATTACAAACATCACGGTGCTCATTTTGGCTCGAGTTCGAAGGGAGTATCTTTGACGAAAACCCGAAAAATCCCATTTACCTTGCGGTCGTTTGGATTTCGGGTGAGGAGGGGATTCGAGGGTATTTCAAATTCACTCGTATGTTTGGCATTACAAAGGAACGGGAGGTTTCAAATACGCCAATTGAAGGAGTTTTAAATCTAAGGTGAAAGATTGATTACATTTAAAATTATTCCAAGAGTTTCATCTGTAATATATGTGTTACTAGACTACTAATATACAGGACACATGGTCCACTGATGATATTCCAAAACAATTAGATTAACAATTGCATCATTATAATTAATTACTTTAATATAATGATTTGTGTCGTGCAAACATTGCCCATGTAAATCTTAAATATAATCTCATGCTTGTGGATCATTTGAAACTTGGAATTTCATCATTTTTGAGTAAAGTATATATTTCAAAAGACTTATTATAACCATTGAGTCAAACAATACATATGTATACTAATTAGAGATATTAAAGTTGATTTAGTAATTAAATTTAAATCTCTATAAATATACCATGCACAGCTACTTTTGAATTACTTGAATTCAGGTGTCAAACCAATAGGACGATATCAAATATAGGGGGTTTCAAATCCACGCTCCCAAACAACCCTACCTTAATATCTTTGTTATATCCGCTCCGTCCATCAGTTTCTGAGGAGTTTTAGCTGCGGACATTTTATCACATTTTTTTCCAGTAGTGTGGCCTACCTTAGCTTTTCATCTGCCTCATTTTTTAGTTTATATTGTAGAATGTAGTGAAACATGACTTGGCCTCATTTTTTAGTTTATACTGTAGAATGTAGTGAAACATGAATTGTGCCCGTGGAAGGTTATTCAAAATACGTGTCCAATGCAAGAGGGTTTTATATTGAGAGTGCAAAGGACTGAGTGAAAAGTGATGTCATTGGAGCTTCTCGTGGTACCTTTCGTGGAGCACACCATGGATGCGCCATGGCCCAGAATTTGTGTTGATCGTACAGTTCAATGTTATGTGGGTCCCACTATGATGCATGTGATTTATCCACACCGTTCATACATTTTGCCGGATTATTTTAGAGCATGAGGCCAAAAAAGAGGCCGGTCGAAATCTCATGTGGACTACACCATAGTGGTGATTAAATGTCCGTCATTTAAAACTTCATAGGGCCCATTGGAATGTTTATTTTGCCATCCAGTCGGTTGATTAGATCCGGTCACACACATGGATGAACTAAACTAAAAACACAAATATCAACTTGATTGAAAATTTAAAAATTTAATGGTGGGTGTCCAATAACAACTATTTCCTATGGTGTAGTTCACCTAGATTTGGATATGTCTCATTTTTTTAGGCATGTGAACGCTCCCTTCATGCAAGTGATTGCTTTTACTTATGTTTATCGATGGTGGAGATTGGGGTGTAGAATCGACTAAGACATAAAGAGAATGTGTGTGGTTTCTGGAGTAGTCATTAACTCAATAAAGCTTGAAATTTACATCAGGTTAGAAATTTAAAAACTTGTTTTTGAATTAGTGAATCATGAAATTTCTAATTCAAATTACTCATGCGATTGATATGTGGCCGTAGATTCTTAATAAGGATCTCGATGGCAAAAGATGAAGGATTGCTTCCTGTAGTCGGAAGCTTGGGGTGGCTCGCAAGAGTTTTGGGTCTGCCTGATTTTTAGTATTATTTCCTATCGTGGTCTTGTAAAACTGATGGATGGAGTGGATTTGTCACGGAAATCTCAGTGAGCCCCACACAGCTTCCGACTAGGGGAACTTCGCAATCCATGTCCTCGAATATGGACCGTTTGCTAACTTCCTTGTCGCAGTAGGTTAGATGTCGCTCTATATTTATGTGGTTTCGTACGGGCGATCCTGTATCTGGTCGTGACATGCATGCGTGCATCTACCAACCATGTCGTTAGTCCGTGACACGCGTACGTAGAGATAGAGCGTGTCGCAAGAGCTTTGTGGGGTCCACTAGAATGTTTATTTGCAATCCAATCCGTTGATAAGGTCACAAACACCTAGATGAAGAGACCATACAAATATCATACTGATCCAAAGCTTTTGTGACCCTTAGGAAGTTTTTAATGGTCAATCACCATTCACCACTGTTTCCTGTACTATGTTACATATGAGATTTGGAACTGCTTCATCTTTTATCATGCCCTGAAATGAGCTTTCAATACGGATGGACGGCTTGGATGTGGTCACATACATTATAGTGGGCCGCACAATCATGGGTCTCACTTAATCTACTCCCTTCATTCCTCTCATCTTGTCCTTCCTGCGACCGGATTGCGTCCTATCCTTACCTGGACAATAATCCATCCAGGCATAGCTTTGTGGGGTCCACATGATGTACGGATTATATCCATGCCATCCATCCATTTTGTTGTTTCATCTTAGGACATGACTTAAAAATTCCAAAGGCTAAGTGGGCCAAACTACAGTTGAGAAACAGCGGAGGTTGAATGCTTGACGGAGGTTGAATGCTTGCCGGTGGGACACGGATTGCGTACTACCCCTGCGTGTCTCTAGCCCGAACGGGCAGTTCTGTGGGCAGGCCCCACCCTGATGTATCTGTTTATCAACATCCTTTTTCTCATGTCATTTTAAGTTATGTCCACAAAAATGAGGCAGATCCAACATTCAAGAGGCTCAATAATAAACTTGAGTTACATTAAATGCATAAAACATTTACATTTAACACAAGTTGCATTAAACGCAAGAGTCATCTTTTAGTGTGGTCTACTTGGTAGTTGGATTTGACTCATGTCAAACATAACTTAAAATGATATGAGAAAAAGGATGGAGAGCCTGAATCAACATATACATCAACGTGCGCCTGCCCATAGAATTGCTCGTCCGTGGTTAGAAGACGGGTGAGGGTAGGTTGCAATCGGCGTCCTTGCCAGTGAGTCCTTCATGGAGAAATTGTTTTTCGAATGCATGTAAATGAAATTGCATATGGAGTAAACTCTTGTTGTGCTATTGTGGATATATGTATTTTATTCATATTTTTTATTTGCTTTTTTAGATTATTTTAAAGCATAAGTTTAAATTGAAGCATATCAACCACGCCATTTGAAACAATTGAGATAATAATTGTTATGGAAAAAATATGTGGACCTACCATCGATAGGCCAGGTTAAATGTTCTAACAGCAACAGGTGCGACCCGACGGTCCAACACTCACCTCTCGACCAATTAGAAAGAAAACTCCATCTCTCAGCATTAAGTCGAGTTATACCCCAACGTTAGGCCGAGCCCGACCTCATCGAATACGCTGAGTCCGACCTCAGCAGACTAGAGCCCAACCAAGAAGAGCTTGACCTCATCTCTCAGCATCACTTGAACACTTGTAGAAAGAAGGAATCGATTATTTTGACACTTATTCACTAGTAGCTCGAATAACATCGATTAGGATCTTATTCACTCTAGCATCCATACATCATTTTCATATCCATCAAATGGACGTGAAGACAACATTCTTGAATGGTGATTTTGATGAGGAGGTTTACATGGAGCAACCATAATGGTTTGTTCTACTAGGAAATGAAAGAAAAGTGTGTAGATTTGTTAAGTCTTTATATGGATTAAAGCAAGCACCAAAACAGTGACATGATATTTTTTATCATAAAGTTCTGTCTTATAGTTTTGAACATAATATTGTTGATAAATGCATATATTCAAAAGTATGTAATGATTATGTTGTAATCATATGCTTGTATGTATATGATATGTTAATAACCAGTAATAAAATGGAAGGTGTAACTGAAACCAAAAAGTTTCTCTCTTCAGTTTTCAAAATGAAGTATCTTGGACAAGTGGATACCATATTAGGTATCAAAGTTAAAAAACATAGCGGGGGTTTCGCATTATACCACTCTCATTATATTAAGAAAATAATAAACAAGTTTAATCACTTAAAATTTAAAGAGGCAAAGACCCCGTTTGATCCAAGTATCAAGTTAAAAGAAAACAGAGCAGTTGCACAACTAGAGTATGCTAGTGCTATAGGCAGTCTTATGTATGCAATGCAATGCACAAGACCGGATATAGCATACGCTGTGAGTAAACTAAACAGGTTTACGAGTAATCCAAATGTTGAACACTGGAAAACAGTAAGTAGAGTTCTAGGTTATCTTAAATAAACCAAAGAAGTAAGGCTATTTTACTTAGAATTTTCAGCAAAATTGGAAGGATATACCGATGCAAGTTGGATATCGAGTGCAGGAGACAATAAGTCCACTACAGGGTGGATATTCACCTTAGAAGGTGCAGCTGTATCTTGGGGATCTAAAAAATAAATTTGCATAACGCACTCAACTATGGAATATGAGTTTATAGCTTTAGTCGCTACAGGCAAATAAGTTGAGTAGTTAAGGAATATTCTATTAGAAATCTCATTCTATGTAAAGCCTATACCAGCTATTTCACTTCATTATGATAGTGAAGCCACTCTAGCGAGAGCCTATAGCGGTGCCTATAATGGGAAGTCCAGACACATAAGTTTGAGACATGACTATGTAAGGCAATTGATTCAAGATGAAATCATTACAATTTCATATGTAAAGTCAAGTAATAACTTGGCTGATCCTTTTGCTAAACCTCTAACGAGAGAGGTAGTAAGGACAACATCTAGAAGGATGTGGTTGAAACTCTTTACTTAAAGTTTCATCAGTGAAAGAAACTCAACCCTAAATTAGAAAATCTCTAAATATTGAGTTTAATGGGTAACAACAATTACTAATAAGTAAAAAGTTTCAGTACTAAATAAATTAATAACCTCATCTAGGATGATAGTGTTGTCCATTTTAAAAGAGGGATGAGTATTAAACTCTTAATGAAGTCCAGTCAAACATGACAAGTGTTTTAATGAAAATACTGAAAGGATTTCACCTATGTGAACGTAAAAATGGTGTCGCTTCTCATGAGAGTTAGAGTTATCTCGAGATCGTTCATGAAACAGAATGAGCACATGGTCATTAAAAGTGTTAAGCGATATTATAAAGGAACACCTAACGCAAGAGCTATTATGTGTGTGGTATTTTCGGTTATATCATATAGGAATAACTGGTTCAATGCTGCGGCAATCATAAATTTCGAAATTACTTTAAAATACTTACATTAAGGAAAGATTTAAATCGCAAGATATCTTTCTTTATACATAATAATTGTTATTATTCTGGCAAAGTTTTCATTGTTTTAAAAAACCAGTAGGGGATTGTTGAAAATTAGTGGTTTTTGAAAAATTAAAAAAGAAAATTCGAAATTTTTAAAATTTCGGGATTTTGCTACCAAAACGCTTTTTCAAAAAGTTCAAATCGCGTGCTTTGTCCCACACCGAAAATGGTTAAAACTCTTTTGTGATTTATATGTGGACTTGTGAAGAGTATTCTTACTTGGATTTTTGGAGGAGGTGATGCTCGCGCGCGCGCTCGGGCTCAGGCACGGGCATGGGTGTGGGCAGTGAGGCAGTGTGGCTGTAGTGGCGCTAGATGACTCTCTACATTAAAAGCCAAACGGTCCAAAAACGGATGAACCAGGATGATCCAACGGTCAGATCTTCTGATCTGACGACCAAAAACGTCTGGGATTAATTGACAACGGCCATAAACCTTTTTAAATGTTCCGGACCATTGAATACCACACAACAACGATGCTATACCTGGTGCCTATATAAACTGGATAATTCCAGTCTAATTTCATCATCTCAACACACCATCTCTCCCATCAAATCAAATGCGATCCATATCTCCATCATAGAATACGCTGATCATCTCTACCGTCTAAGTCTGCCAGAAGAGATCTATTGCGTTAAAACTGTTCCATAGTGGACTTATCGTGATTGCTGCACGCTGGATCCAGATAAGGCTTGTCTTATCCTGGAAGCAATTCGCTTGTAACCCATCAGCGGTTGATAAGGGGGCGAATCACGCTTTAAAGACAGCGTATTTTATACGTGATTCAGCCTAGTGAAATATTTTATTTTCAATTTATTTTTTATATTTTCGGTGTTTCCAAACGTAAATTTCTAACAGTGTGTGAGTAGGATGTGCGGGTTTGCTAGAGTTTCTTCGACTCAAATGTTGATTGAATTGTTAGTGTCCTCTTCATTGAGATAGAGAGATTGAAAATCGAGATAAAAAATCTAGAGTCCTCTTGGCCACTAATATTGTGCTCCATTCAGGTAATCTATTGAAGGAAATGAGGCCAATTCTTCTGAATGAGTTCTTTTTACCTTGTGACAATAGATATGAGTATACGAACCTTATTACTTTTCATTTCAGCGTGATTTAATGCCGTAGTTCAAAAATAAAAATAGATAGAGAATGTATAAGTCGAAACTGTTCTTTTATTAATGAGTTTTACAATAATGATAATCACGATCGACTTGAAGGACGGCAATCTGTTCGTTGTCCAATCGGGACTGAGCTTCATTGTGGAATGGTCGTAATATATGGGATGGTTGTTTGTTCATTTCTCGATCGAACCGAGCTTCATGGCGAGACGACCGATGAAGGGTGGATTTTTTATAATCTGTTCGTTGCTCAATCGAAACCGAATTTCGTAGTGAGATGGCCAGTGAGGTGATGACATGTTTGTGGTCTCAAACTAAGCACGGGGCAAGATAGTAGTAATTCAATTATTTGTTCGTCATTTGGTTGTGGACACTGGATTCGAGGATGCGAAATCACATCGCTTCCATGGGTGCCTCTCTCGAGGGCTTCTTATGTTATGATTGAAAGTGTAGATTTAACCATAGTTGCCATTAGCCAATTGTTCATTCCTACAGTGGGATAAACCCTACAAAAACGTCCAGGTAGAGGATCTGGAAATTCTCAACACCAAAGTGATCATGTGGTATGTGGTGGGAGATTGTGAGTAAAGGATCACAGTTACTAAGAGGGAAGGTCTTAAGCACTCACTCTGTCCATATTGACGTACGATCTTTGCTTCATAAGATTTGACTATTCTCAAGGGTCGATGATCAATTCTCGTATGCCAATGTTGTATGGAACACAATGCTTCTGACAAAATCGGTAAGGTTACTGATGGGCATGATCCGATTACATCAACAAGCTGCATAACATACTTTCGAGCTAATTTGGTGCAAAGGTGTATTGTATGAATGAGATGAGTGTTGCACAATGTAAATACTTGGATTAGACACAACTTAATTAAAGATTGAACGGTTGGATGGATGGTAGTATCATAAAGGTTGGACTGAGAGGCTTGGATGAGATTTGGATGGCTTAGGTGGCTTTAGATTAGCTTAACTAAACCAGACCTAGGTTGGACTCGAGATTTGGATGGCTCAAGTGGCTTTAGATTAGATAGACTAAACTGGACCTAGGTTGGACTCTTTCTTATGGCTCTTTCCTCCCCTTGATGAAGGGATGAAAGGGCTAAGCTAAGGCCTAAAGGGACTTCTTAAGGATTTGTAAGGGAGAGAGGATGCCTTCAAATGTGAAGGAAATGAGGGTATGTATAACCCCCCCCCGTTTTATGACAAATCTTGCAAAACGTAAGGCTATAAAGGGTTTGGATGGCCGAGATTTGATATTTTCATGTGGCAAGATCTTATGGGTTGGATTGATGGCAAAATATGTAATTTTAACTTTAAGGAGAGGCACCGAAGTAACTTCAAAATTCATTGCATGCATGGGATTGGAAAAGAGGCTAGCTGCACGTAAGTGAGTATCTAACCAAAGTACGGCCAATGCCACGTGGTAAGCGGTGCCCCAGGCACCACTCGTCCCTTGAATTTGCTTAAGCTTCGGAGGGAGGCTCCTCCCATACACATGGACTACTTT
This sequence comes from Magnolia officinalis, assembly GCA_021015155.1. Lineage (NCBI taxonomy): Eukaryota > Viridiplantae > Streptophyta > Magnoliopsida > Magnoliales > Magnoliaceae > Magnolia > Magnolia officinalis. The sequence goes on from JAJHSJ010000005.1 coordinate 93,478,348, forward strand.
GTTTATCTGCAGTTGCTTCATTGTCCCTTTTTGTACATCGATTTGGGCTTTGGAATGGGCTTGGGCTAAAATGGGTTTATAGACTTGACTTGATAAGGTGAGTTAAATGGGTAGGCTATGTGGGCCGACCGGGTGAGTTGATTCAATGGGCTGACTCGACAGGTTATGATTTATCATAGTTTAGGTTTAATGTTATGTTTTTATTGGGTTCATGTGACTGAGTTGACTGGTTTTAAGGTTGGTTCCTAGGGTTTGGTGTAGATCAAGGTTTATGTTTTGGATCGAGGTATGGATTAGGGTTCGAGGTATGGATCGGGGTTTGGATTGGGTTCTTATTGGGGTTATGGGTATGGATTGGGGTTTGTTAAATCTCAAACAACTTATCGGCCTAAGGTGGGGTGTCTACACTAGTGTGGCCTAGACTTCGTGGCGAGACAGGCGGTTGAATCACCTAATACATAGCAGGAAAGCCTTGCAGCCTTCCATTTGAAATCGAACGATATTCTTTACAATATATCGGAATGCTGTGTATGAAGGGTGGGGGGATAAACTAAAAACTAAAACTAACTACGGGCTCCATGCCATGAGCAACGATGGGGTTAAACTAAAAAAAGAAAAAGATAAAAAGATAAACGTCAATGGTGGATGGAAAAATAAAATCGTGCTTGGTTGTAATGATGTGGGGCTTGAAGCTCTTCATGGAGTGATGTTTATATAGGCTTCGAGGAGATGGTGGCCTTGCGTAGTCTTCATTATTGGAAAGAATTCGGACAATTGGTTGTGAAAATCTCTTTGATTCTTCCACATCAGCGTGGCTTGTTTTATACGGTCACATATACAAGAGATATATCACGCGTGCATTTTGGCCAAAGTCCTCACGTCTCTAGACTCTTACACTGAAAAGTTGTCGTGATCTTACATCGCTTGGCTTTAGCATCCGTATAGAGTTGCTTTTTGCAAGGATCTACCAATTAATACTAGATAGATATCTCATTTGACGTACTCTAACATTTAATGCCGAGAGAGAGACAGGTTTGATGAGACTATTGTTTTTGCATATAGTACTTTTGATAAAAAGTATAGCATTTATAGAGTTGATGTCCATGTTTTCCCTTCATCCACGTTTGTTTGACCTCATGAACAAGTTAAAAGACGAATAAACATCATTGTGTGCCTTAGGAAGGTTTTAATGATGAACATCATTGTTCACACAATTTCCTATGGTGTGCTCCACTTGAGCTTTTAATCTGCTTCATTTGTTGGGCTAATGTCCTAAATTGAGCTGGAAAATGGATGGACAATGTGAATAAAACCAATAAATTATGGTGGGGCCCATTTAGCTTTGACACATGCTACTGGTGTTTGGGCACAAGTGAAATCATGTCTATCCAAATGAACATCATTGTTCACACAATTTCCTATGGTGTGCTCCACTCAAGCTTTGAATCCACTTCGTTTGTTCGGCTAGTGTCCTAAATTGAGCTGGAAAATGGATGGATAATGTGAATAAAACAAATATATCATGGTGGGGCCCATTTAGCTGACACATGCTACTAGTTTTTGGGTCACAAATGAAACCATGTCCATTCAAATGTTGTTAGGTCAACCCCATCCCTATGATGGCATGTGGCTCAATTAAATCTCACCATGTACCACACTGAGTAACTTGGTGTTCACCAACCTCTGGATGGATGTGGATTGCCTACGACACCGGCATAGAGATATACTCATGTCTAGGTTGTGTGGCAACTATAGAGATGTCGGTGACAAAGCCACTTCATCTAGTTGTTTTTGAAAGACCGCAATAGGATTATAAAATAAAAAACTGGCAGATCCAAAACTCAGCTGGGCCACATAAAATGAAAATAGTGGGAACGACACTGTTGAAACCTTCTTGGGGCTGAACATGATGTTTACATGCCATCCAAACCATTGAAACCTTTGTCACCCCTAGCATTCAATCCCCAATGTTTAGTATGGTATGTATGGACATTGGATATGATGCAAAGGGTGATTGTGGGGCCATGCTCGCATTTTTTTCTAGAATGTGTGTGTGATCTGATTGAAATGTGAGGGTGTTGTTTTTAATTGGAGTTGCCACTAGCTAGTTACTCTAATTATGCAGTCGGCTAGACCCTATAGAAATGTTAGGAGGGAGGATTCAAAAATTACCTATCCTAAGATGACTCATTGATTTGAGACTGGAGACTCGGGTAAGGGACCACTGTTACAAAGAGGGAATGCATTAGGCACCCTCTATATTCGTACGTATGTACGGTCTCTACTTCATAGAATTAACCAAACTACGAAAGATCGAAGTTACCTTTGTATACTATGGATGCTTTAGCGTGTGAAATGTCGTGTTAATGCATCATTGTTGCCAAGTAGTAGCTCGGGTTAGATAAATCTACCTTGACTCGCTCACTTAGGCGAACTATGACCGATCAACTTGAGTTTTTGATGGGCAAAGATCCGATAACTTGGCAAGATGCTTAACCCACACTCGAATTGACTGGGTGAAATGCAATATATAAAATGTTTTGCAGATGAAGAGAAGGGAGGTTGGGAATGGAATACGAGTTGTCTAATGCCTAATGCAATTTGAATGAAATTAACTGAGGTAGACAATATTTTTGCAAGGGTAAGTGACTTAGGATTTGGACTTGGATTGCTTAGGTAACTAGAGGATGTGCTGGGTTGGGCTAACCTAGGTTGTAATCATTTCGCATTATACTCTCTCTTCTCCTCGGTGGAGGGATGGAGACTCGCTTGGGACTACTCCTAAGGATTGAGGATATGGATTGATTGGTTAGTGAGTGCTCTATAATGAAATGATAGGAGGCTATTTATAGCATCCTAGCTCGATATTTCAGTAATTCCTGGAAAAGCTAAGGGTAAAAGGTGTATAATGGTTTGGATATGAGATCGTCATGTAACGAGATCTCAATGGCTATATGGGCGGTAAGATGGTAAATTTACCCCAAAGGAGGGGGAATGGAGTAATTTCGCATTTTCACATGATTATAGCTCGGTTCAAAGCGATCCCTCATGCTTTATCCCCTCTCTTGTCAAGCAGCGGACAGGGCACCGGTGACCTCTACATTGAGATGAACCATTTAAAATCGAATAGGATAGTGCGAGAGTGCTTGAGTCATACTCGACTCGAGTTTGATCAAGTACCGGTGACCTCTACACTGAGATGGACCATTTAAAACCGAATTCAAGTACTTGGCTGCCTTCTTAACCACCAATGGTTATAGCAATTTGATGATTTGTATGAGGGTAGGGGTTGGTAATTTTGAATCAATTCTTTTTGCCTTGTGTATTAAGAATTTTTTCTTTCTAATTGTAGCCCTTATATTTCTCAATAGAATGAAGATGAACATATTTTGAACTAAATGCAATAAATAAATGCTGATTTTATCGATGTATAGTTGATGCCCAGTACAATTAATAAAGTAAAGTAGAGAAACAATAAGGAGAAACTAAGCCGGAATGAAAAGCAGTGTTGGATTATGTATATTGATTTGTGTTTGTAATGGACCTGGATATCTGTGCGTGAGTTTCTATATTGTGAGAGGTTTGAATTGTCGTTTGTGCAAATTTTCATAATTCTCCCATAAGCACAATCTATCATATTTGGCTGTATGTACAAGCTCTCAGGATCATGCATCGGCAGAAGTCTTAACATCATTATACTCTGTATATAAAACTTGTTGAAGTATTAAATGAAGATTTACTTTAATGAAATTTTGACATTTATTGTTTAAGGAGAATTGCCTTTAATAAAACTTCGGCATTAAATGTTTATACATACGTACACCTTTAATATCCGCGTAACATCTTTTAATCCCTTCGATATGCTTTTTGACAAGTAATGTAGCACTTAAGGATAAAGAGCCAAAGATATACGCATGACGAATAGTATTTCTTCCATCAGTAAGTAATGACGGCATGTGATGTATCATACGGAGTCGATGTGTACAAAATGAGTATAATCACGTATGTCAAGCAGTACTTTAGATCATTTATAACAATGACACAATCCAATTAAATTTCACCAAACGACATCACAGCAGAAGTAGGAAGTTGGACCACCAAACCATGACATAGTTAATATTCTCCTTTCAATTTTTTAATGCTGGTGGTCCATCCCCCAAGCATGGCTAATGAATTCCTGTGAACAGGGATTTCACTTTTGAATGCCTATTAAAACTATTTCGTACATCTCACGAGTGTGCGAGTACGGTACGTGCAGGACGCACGGCAGTCTAACACTTGCGGGTGCGGATTGGCTACTGACAGGTTGAGTAGCGAGGCTGCTACTGAAGTTACGTAACCAAAGTTCTGTGGGCCCCACCATGATGTATGTTTTATATCCAAGCCGTCCATCCATCTTGAGAGATCATTTCAGGGTTAATATCCAAATGAGTCACATCAAAAGCTCCAGTGGAACCCACCACAGAAAACAGTGGGGAGAGTGACACCACCATTAAAAACTCACTATATCCATACGTGAGTGCAAAGCTTAGATCCAAAACTGAAGTGGGCCACTTTGTGAGAAACGACGGGGATGGGATTCCCACCGTTGAAACCTTCCCGGGGCTACGGTGATGTTTACATGCTATCTAACCCGTTGATAAGACCAACCCTGCTAGGATTGATTGGAGACCTTGATGTGATTCTGATTGAAATTTTCAGTGGGCCCAAAGGGTTTTAACGTTAATCATCCCGACTCTTAATGTTACACGTGGTGTGGCCCACTTCAGTTTTGGATCTTTGTGATTTTTTGGCTCATATTGTAAAATGAGTTGACTGAAGTGATTCATGGAGTGGATGTTACAAAGACATTAGAGCTGGCCCAAAGAGCTTTTTGCACGGGCTCTTGGAGTTGCAGGATATTCGCGTCGGCTGCAACCGGCGTTCTTCTTCTTTCCTGTTTCATTCCGGGATGCAGATAAGGTGTTAGTGAGTGTTAACCATACCGTGGGCCCACCTTGATGATGTTTTATATATCAACTCCGTCCATCCGTTTTTTAATCCAATTTTAGGGAGTTTTCCTAAAAATTAAGTAGATTTAATTCTCATTTGTACCACAACAAAGGAAACAGTGATGATTTAACACTCACCATTAATAACTGCCCAGGGCTCACCATGATCTCTAACATTTATTTTCCATTCAACATGTTGATAAAGTCAATCGGACCTGGATGAAGTAAAAAAAATACAAATATAGATTTATTCAAAACTTTGTTGTCCTACAAAATGTTTTTAATGGTCATTTACCAAAATTTCCAGTGGTGTGGCCTACATTAGATTTATATCTGCTTAGGTTTGGTATAACGTCATACTAAAATAACCTGAAGAAAAGGATGGACGGCGTGGATATATAATAAATTCATCAATGTGGGCCCCACAAGTTAAGGGTAACACCCACTAAGGTATTACCCGGATAACACCTAGTCGGCTCCCTTTGATTCCTCCTCCACCGGTCCACCAACTTCAACTGCTGTTCTTCGACCTGTACTGGAAGTTCCTGCAACACAAAGCCCTGTGGGCCCCACATGAAAAATCCACTTTTTCATCAGTTTCTACAGATCATTATATGATGAGATCCCAGAAGTGAGGCAGAGACCTGAGTGGGCCACACAACAGGAAACAGTGAGGACGTAAACGGCCACCATTGAAAATATTATTGTGGATCAAAAGAGTCTTGGATGATGATTATATTTGATATTACCCTTCATCGTGGTGGGAGCCTTATGAACGGCTTGGATGACTTATAAATATCACGGTGAGACCCAGAAAGATTTCAATAGCGACCCTTTCCATCCCTACAGCTTCCTGTGGTGTGGTCTACTCAAGTCTCGGATCCTCCTCGTTCATTGGGTCTCCTTCTAGCATGATCTGGAGTAACTTGGACGGAGTGGATTTTACATAGACACCTTTGTGGGCCCCACAGACCTTCATGTAGCATGAACTCCCTCCTTCTTACAGGTGTTGCATGCAACTCGCCACTCGCGTCGTTCTCCGCGAAGTAGAATTTTTTGATCCTCGACCTGATAATATGTACAGTGTACTCGGCTTTTCAGTTTTTAGAAGTAGCCTCCTTTATATAGTGATCCACACCATCTGGCCCCACCAGGTGGCCCAGTAGTGGACGGATCACATCCAAAATATCTGGAATAAAATCAATCTTTTATTTTATGGCTGCAAATAGATGGTCAAAAAGAGAAATAAGCAACGGTCCAGATTCAACAAAAAAGGCCTATGAATGGTCGCTTGGATTTTCCAATTTAGGGAAGCTTTGGGCACGGTGGGGGGACAGCAGATGAACGGTCTGGATCATGGAAACATGGCCGCAGCTGTACAAAATACTAACCGAAGTAAGTGCCTGTCGTCGGGAAGAGATCCTATAAGATAATTCCTCGAGGAGTTATATGATACTCAGGGTGCGTATGACGCTTGATACACAGGCTATCAGAATTATACACGTGGCATATTTTAACTCAAATAAAACTGGTTAAATCGTGGAAAACAATGTAAAAAAGTCATAAATCTCAATATCAGGTTGTTCGAACATTCCTAACCTCTGATTCGTGGAGATTTGTTTGTGGAGTTAGGACCGTTGGACTCTTTTCAATTTTAACCGTCCAATTAATGTCCAACAATCTGACAGTTAAATAAATCAAATTAGCTTAGTCTTTGGTTCACAATACAGATACGCTTTGTACTGTAACTTGTACCGTTTAGTTAGACCAGTTATTTATTAGTGTGCAATTTTTAAATGCTTGCTTATCATCCATCACCCTATGCCAGAGTATAAAAGTTTCTCTCCATCTCTTCTTCTCGGAGACCCTGGGTCCCACAACAAAAGCGAGGGAAATGAATGTTGTCGTGTTTATTTTAATGTGGAATGAAGGTTCAACTCGCACTATCTTCAAGCGCCAAACAAATATGCACGATATGTACGAAAATTGCACTCGTGTAATTAATCTGTACCGTTAATATTCGTTTTCCAAGAAATATAGATAGAAATTTTATCATTTGGACTACATGATAATAAATAAATGTACGGTTAGTGAAACAGTATCCAATTCTCTGGATTCAACGGACGTGTGTTGCTCTCCTGATGAACGGTCCTATCAATGATAGGTTTCGTCTATTTCACAATCTGGACAGTCTGATGAACGTCCTAGATTCGTCACAAAATCCCCAGATTTAATGTATATATCCAGCGCTTAAAGATGGTGGCTTCCAAAGCCACCATTTCTGTATCAACGAGTATCCTCAATGTGGGTCCCACTCCCACCAAGATGTACTCAGAGCATCTCTCTCGAGCTATGGTAAGTCCTCTCGCTCTAGTACACTTTGAAACTCAACTTGCCTCGCACGTGTAAAAAATAATACACGTGAGAGATCAGAACCTCTCATCAAACAAATCTTATATATCGACAACATATCCAAAAAATACCAGATTATTAAGAGAAAATATAAATACAAAATCAATGATAACGGTAAACAGAAGCGACTAACGGTCCAAATTGTATATAGATACATATCCAATTTCTCAATCAAATTCGATTTATATTTAATGCAAGAGAATCTATTCAGTCATATATGATTAATAAACGGATGAAATTTATTACACGTGTTATATTTTACACGTGTAAAATGGGGAGTGCAACTTTAAAAGTGGAGTCGAGATAGTGCACTGTAACATCTATCTCTCTCGCGCATAAAAAAAAAAAAAAAAACCTGCCAGGTCGGTGTTACATATTCTAAGAAGACGAGTAGCAGCAGCAGTTTCACGACCGTCAGCCAAAATCGCAGAAATAGCTCTCTCGACCTTTAACGCAACCAATCCCCTCTAAATCCGGTCAAATTAAAAAAATAAAAATAAAAATAAAAAAAAACGAAGACGCTTCTCTCTCTCTCTCTCTCCTTCCTGAAATCCTCATATAAATCTATCAATGCCTGCGATTTTCTCTCTCTAATGTATAATACCCCAGCAGATTCGTCGTATCCTTCTTTTGTTAGGGTTTTCTAGGGTTTCCTTCCCTCCTCCTTCCCGGAATCTAGGGTTTCGAGGATCAGTTGGAGGTGGAGCTGGAAACCGAGCTGGAACCGTCGCTTGTCGATCTGTTGATTGATTCCAGGGCTAGAAGAGATGTTTTTTTTAAAAAAAAAAAGTAATTGAGAGGTTTTCGGGGGTTTTCTGATGGTTCTGATCCAATGGACTGGTTTTAGAGCTGAAACAGCGGGATCTTGTTGATAGGTGTCGGTTTCGATGTTGAATGGATGGTTTGGAGATCTGAGTGGATTGGTGTGATGTTGATGAGGATTGTTTGTCGAGAAGAGGAGAAGGATTGCGGATTTCAAGATGCTTTTCCCGAAACTCGACGATTCTCCGATGTTTCGGAAACAGGTGCGGGGTTTTTGCGTAAATGTTTGGTCTTTGGATGTGGTTTTGCTGTAATTTTTTTCACGTGTGAATTGTCTCGGCACCGGATTGGCGTTGGATTGGTTGTTTCTTTCATTTTCCTAAGGCGATGTTGCTTTTTGGGATCTTCAGAATATGCATGATGGTCAACAAACAGATGATTTTTGCAGTTGTTTAAATTGCTGAATTTCTGTAGAACATCTTTCACTTGAGATTTTGAATGGCTGTTCATTTGCTTGTTTGGTAGATGCAAGTGAGATAATAATTAGAATCTTAAAATGATTTTCTTTTTTCTGGAACCTCATAAGAGATTCATATGCTGATTGTATTGGAATATGGTAAATGGATTCTTTATATTTCCCATGATTTTGACATGCAAGGATTGTAGCTTGGTCATAAATTTTTTGACCCACGAAATTAGCATCTAGAGAGCCAGATAACAGCACAGGCCATTTTTAGGAATGTGGGATCAAAACATTCCCTGTATCTCACTATTAGGAAAAATAAAATCCCAGGCAGACACCTAGTATATGTAAATAAAGGGCTCCCAGTATTGCGCTGTGATGGCAAGATGAAGGGTTTTATCTAATTGTATGTACATGTGCTTGGGCATGTTTGGCTGAACATGAAGCGGGTTTTAATACAACCCTGTCAAAGTATGAGCAGATCCTTATTGGTTACTTTCTGTCTCTAGCATGAGAAACATAGGTAAATAACAGGAAACCAGAGATAATGAGAATGTTACACTCTTATTACGAAACCCTTAATTGGATTAACTAAACTGCCCTCCATACTCAGTATGATGATTTACAACACAAAAGACGATTGATGCGATGCTCTTACACTTCTTTTTTGAGAAGTAGCTTCAGATTTAGGAAGAAACAAAAGCGATAAGGATCAGTTATATTCCTCTCACATTTCCCTTCAATTTGCCATCGGTAGAGCAATAAGGGTCAGTTATGAATAGGGAAAATATGCCATAACATTGGCAACGCTTTAGTGAAGATGCCCATGGTTTGGGTGGTAGTGGGAAGGTGGGGAATTGTGATACCCTTTTTCATACTGCTCAAAAATCAAATGGCAGGTCATTTCAACATGTTAGATGCACTCATGAAAACAGAGGTTAAGAAGATATCACCTTGTTTGCTGGACATCATTATCATTATCATCCCTGCCACCACCGCCACCACTCTCATCACAAACTTGTCCCTGCAACCTTGATTACTGATGTTGCCTGCAAAAGGGGTGTGTGGATAGAGAAGTGCATGCTTAAATATGCAAGAAGCTGCGTAATCTAATTATCTCACACTTGTTTGAGATAAACCACAGTAAGCTCTTTCATGATCTCAAGGAAAATACAACAAAATTACCTAAACTACTAGTTGATGTTTGGAGTCTTGACACCCAGCCCAATCAACATCTGTATAAAGATTCAAATCAAAGAGGATGTGGATTAGTAAAATAAACCTCGATTAACTCCCCCCTTGAACGTATGGGATTTATGATGAATAGTTTTGACAATAATTGTATCGATAGTGTGTTGACCTTTCATGAGTGTGTTGATGCGCGTCATCGAGCTGATAGGAAAGTGTTAATATGCAAGTTGGACTTAGAGAAGGCTTGTGATCATCTAGGCATGAAGTTCTTGGACTACATGCTGGGCAGGTTGGCCTGTGGGGAAAAATTGGAGGTTGTGGATCCAATCATGCGTTAGATTTGCCAAATTCTCAGTTCTGATAAACGAGTCTCCTTTTGGTTTCTAAAGGCTTCTAGGGGTCTCTATGTAGGTGATCCCCTCTCTCCCTGTTTGTTCTTGTTTGTGTTGGAAGCTCTTAACTGAACGCTTAGCAAGGGGCAGTTAGTGGGCCTTTTCAGAGGCTTCAAGATTGATAATGTCGACCTATCTCTCATCTCTAGTTTGTAGATGATATGCTCAGCTTCTGCGAAGTGCTTGAGTCGATGGTGGACAATTTGTGGAAAATTATTAGGTGTTTAGAGGTGTTCTCTGGCTTGAAGGTCAACCTCTTCGGGAGTGAATTTCTCGGGATCCATATGGCATTGGACGAAGTTGTTATGGTGGCTGAAATCTTTGGTTGTTGGGTAGGGTTCTTCCCCTCATATTTTGGCCTTTCTATCTGTGTTGGTAATCCCACCAAACATCTCTGAGATAAAGTTATAGAGAGAATGGAGAGGAAGCTTTCGCATTAGAAAAGCAGATTCCTTTCTTCGGGGGACAGATTTTGGAAGAATCATGCTTATTAAGTTTGACTTGTCAAATCTTCCCCTTTCTTCATGTCTTTGTTTCACTGCCTTAAATTGGTCTTGGCTAGAATCAATAGGTTGTGAAGGGACTTTCTTTGGCAAGGCAGAGCATTTGAATGAAAGTTGGAGGATGTCACCTCCACTCTCTTGGAGAAGTGGGTGTGGAGATTTGGTGCGAAAGAGGGTAGTCTATGGAGATCCATAGTTGCTGGAAAATATGGTGATTCTAGTAAGGGATGGTGGACCGGGGATTTTGCCCGTTATAGAGCTTCCAACTGATGGAAGTTGGTTGCTTGGTTGGCGCCTAAAGGTTTGAGGGGATTGGATTCTCAATTGGAGATGGGGAAAGGATTGGATTCCGGGAGGAGATTTGGGTTGGGGAGGTCTCGCTCCATTTAGAGTATCCTAGTCTCGTGAGGCTTTGCCATGTTGCGGACATTTCGATTGCCCAGTGTTTTTTCAGTCATGATGAAGGAGGTGTTTCGCTTCCTCCTTGTAGGAACAAGCCGTCGGACTCCGAAGTTGAAGAGTTGGTGCGGCTCCTCTCTCGATTGCGTGGTCTTTGTCCCTCCCCGGGACTTAAAAACTCGATGATCTGGTTGAGAGATTGGTCGGGGGGTTTTCTAAGTGCAATCCTTTTTAGGCGCGTTGACCCAGGTCGCCTTAGAAGCAAGTGGCTGCCACACGGGCAATGTTTGGTGTTACGGGGCTCCTCCCAAATTGGCTGCCTTTGCATGGCTTGCAGGTAGGAGGGTGCTTACCATTGATAATCTGCATAAGAGAGCGATGGTGCTCCCAAACGTTTGCCTCCTCTGTTTGAATGACGGAGAATCAGTGGATTATCTCTTCATCCACTGCTCTTTTGCTATGTGCATGTGGGATGGCATCCTATCCGAGGTTCCATGGGTTATGCTGAGATCAATCGAGGGGATGTTTATCACTTGGCATGAAGGAGGCCCCCGGTCTAAAGGCAGTTTGAGATAGCCGCTAGCCCTACTTGCTGGTCTTTGGTCCCTTTGGGGAGAGGAATAATTGTTGTTTCAGAAATTGCAGTGCTTCTTTGGTCGAAGTTGCTTGGAAGGTTTTTATGTTTATTAGAGAGTGGGATTCCTGAGTCTTTGGTTGCTGGCTGATCTTGTAGTTATTCTTGGTTTGCTTACTGGCATTTTTGGCTTCCTTAACAAAAAATATTATTTCTCAAAAAAGGAAAAAGAAAAGACAAAAAAGAAAAAGGTTTTGACCATTGAGGTGAGTTTATGGAAGATCTGAAATGGACTTACTGACCAGATGAACCATGTCAGAGATGTTTTGATGAGTCATGGCGAGATGAACAAAGGCATCATTGACCCACTTTATTACGTGGGAAGATACTCGACATTAATATCCAATAGTGTATTTTTTGCTTTTTGCTCTGTTAAACCAACCTAGGAACCGTTCACAAAAAAAGAAAAAAATAGCAAACCTAGGAAATTATGTTGTGAACATATTTATTGAGGCTTAAAACAGACCCATATTTGGTTAGAGTCACCTTCTACCTAAATACAACAACTTTTAAATCTTTCATCTTTTAAAACATATCCTTTTGGGGAAGGTTTTCTTTTTGTTTTCCTCTGGCAGCCAACATCAATGGGTAGTGTCGAGACAAGTGGGTCAGTAGCATATTTGCTAGTCGTCTTTTTTTTTTTTTCCGCTATTAAAAGAGAACAGGTGGTCATCTGTCTTGACTCTTGACATATTTCTTAGGCACATAGAACACCCATTGATGATTATCATATCCTACTCCTTGAGTGGTTGATGGTAAGGATTTTGTCTCAGCCCACCATCCATATGAACACCTCCATCCTTGGAGGATCAGGGTGGTGAGATCCTAGCTGTTGTGGTCACCTCCCTGACCCCAACCCAAATCTAAGGGCATTATAGTAGGATTTAAATGAGAATTTCTGAGACTGTGTACAGCTCCGTTGGCACCCATCTCTTGAAGGAAAAGCCAGATTAAAACTCTAGAGTTGAGCAAGCATGATAATGAATTCTTTGATTTCTTCTTCTTTGCAATTTCTGCAGAATCTAGGCTGCCAAACCATGGAGTCCCCTTCCACTCCAAAATAGTGTGGGATTAAAGTCTTCTTAGACGAAGCAGTTTCATACTGCTGGGTGAACTTGTAATGCAAAGGCCTTTCGCTGCACCAGTGATCTTCCTAAAATCTTGTCCAAAAACCATCACCAACATGATAAAACACCCCTTGAAGAAAGCTCTCTCCCCCTTTTGTATAGTGAATTAGCATGAATTAGTTTTGTCCTTGATAATTGGCTCCAATAGGACCAATACCATGAAAAGTAAATATATTTACATAGTTGCTTCAGTACATGGACAATTTGTCAGAAAAAGAAAGTGGAACAGTATGAGGGCAAAACACTTGCAATTTAGAAAAAAAAAAAAGAGGGCAAAGCACATAATTTTCCCCACACTTAGTTACGTACATAGAAGGTATGAAAATGTGAAGACACAAATACCACCTAATAAAGGATAGCACGATAAAGTAAAAAACGTACTCAAACATCCATAGAAAAGCAGTTTTCTCCACATTTTGTTGCTTCTATGAATAAAAACTCACTCTTGCTTTCGTTCACTTTAATATGCAAAGAACATTTTGTTGGTCATCATTAAGCTGAAAATTAATATTCCGTTGAATTGATTTTTTTATCGCACTTGGTGGCTATTTGTGAAGTACATTTCAATAAAATATGCCATGTGATTTTTTTCCTTGCATTTATTTGTGCTGACGCGGCCATACAATATAGAAAATTGACTTCTCTTCTTGTGATGAAACAGATTCAATCATTAGAGGAAAACGCCGAATTGTTAAGGGAGAGAAGTCTAAAGTTTTATAAAGGATGTCGAAAATATACGTATGTCTATATTTGTAGTCCTTACATATCTTGTCTTGCCTTCCCTATGGCTTTGGTCACTTCATATACTTGCTCTTTGATACATTGGGTAACTCACCAACTAGGAAAAACATGCTGTCTGTATTTGGCATCCTCAGTATTAGGTCTGGCGATGCCATCTTCTTTTGATTTGATATTATGATTATCTTGGATCTGTCTTTCGTTTGATATTGTTATGGCTAATCCTTTGAAAGTATTTTGAATTTACATTAGCTCAGTTCTCCTCCTTCATGGTTTTAGGGTTGGAGATCTTAAATTCTCAAGAGTTGTCATCAGTATGAATAAGTATTTACTATTAAAAAAGAAGAAGAAAAAAGATGAGTCTTTGACTCTTTGTAATGATGTCTTATGAAGTTCATAAATAAAAATTCTCCCATTTCTTTACATTGGGCCGAGCTTGGGCTAAGGATGAGTCAAAGCTAGTACATGATAATTTGATCTTGTACAGGCATGATGGGTCTCTTAGATCAAAAACTCGATCCGATCCTCCAATGCAAGTGTTCAGCCAGGACTAAACACAAGAACCCGCGTTCCTTGAATACTTACACTCCTTCGCGAGGTAGGTCCATGGCACAGTTATCCCTATGGTGGATAGCTTTCATCCCAACTCGTTGTTGGTTCCTTCACAATGGAATACCCAACTCCACCACTATGGTCATGGAATTTAGGGTATTGAGATCCATGAAACACAACTCTTCTTTGGCCAGTTCCTGTTGTGTCCAAATTCATCTTTTCGTAAGACAATTGGAGGAATCCCTCTCTATGACTGTAAATCCATATCTGGTAAAAGTTTCCTCTTATAATTATTATGGCTTCCATGGAATAAACTATAAATCAAACACGTGGTCATTAATCTATATGGTCACAGCCATCATCATTGACTTTTCATGGACAAAATACCAACAATAGCTCTTTGTTTAGCGTGAGCATTTGCCAATCATCGGCATCTTTGCCTGTGTTTGAGAGTGTTTACTGCATTACTCTACATTGATCCTGCACCCCCTCTACCATATTCAACACTTCCAATGGACATCTTCCTGATGAGGCTGACCCTATCACATTACTGGAATCACTCGAGTGGTGATCATGTGGACGTTTTCCTGCACACTAAAGGGAAGTACCTCTCCTAGATGCTCTCATGCCTTAAATTATCATCACAGAATGCTGAGCCCAAGCATATAACATTTTGCAACTCAATAGAGACACATTTCCCTCCTTGATTATTGCCACCCGAATGGTGATAATCCTTCCATGCAGGCATCCATCTGCAACTTTAGAGATGTTATCCTTCATAAGTTTCCCTTCATAGTCCTATTGGACAAGCCTACAAGAAGCCTACAGGTGTGTACTTGAACACATTGACATGTTGTAGGTGTAGGCTATTTGTTGGTTTTCACTTTAAGGATTCTCCGATGAAATGTAATTTAATAGCTTGTGGCATTTCGCGGCTGGGAATGTATGTGTCAACACCATATTTATAAAATCATTGAAGGGGAAATTTGGCTGATTTCTGTGTATGTGAACATTTATTTCATTTCAGGTGTAATTGATTCCATTAAGTAATTTTTATGCATGATATATTGTTACAGACATACTATCTTTCTTCTAGTTGAAAGGATCTCATTTACATGTTTTGGTTCTGCAGAGAAGGGCTTGGGGAGGGGTATGATGGGGACATTGCCTTCGCAAGCTCTCTTGAAGCATTTGGAGGAGGGCACAATGACCCTATTAGTGTTGCCTTTGGAGGTTTGCTCTGTGCTTATAATTTCTCTTGAAATATGAGTAGATAAAATTTTTAGCCATGAAACTTTCATGGATGTTGTAATTTGTAAAGCTTTTCATTTGGTCCCATAGTTGTAAGTGCAGTTATTTTGTCTTACATTCATTGTGGACTCCTTACCATTGATAAATTGTTTTATTCAATTTTTCTGGGGCTTGAGCGATCACTGAATATGGTCATGGGCCCATGGCTATAAAATCTGAATTGTGGGGGATCAATGTCTTTATGTAGAGTAGCTCAATAGGATATGATGTTCTCGAACTGCTTGCTTGGTTGAATTGTGAGCAACTGAGCATAATTGAATTTTGTAGCAATACAATACGTAGCTATGCACGATCTGTCCGTCTGATTGTACTTTTGATTTTGAAGACCACTGTAAGTGGCTCATTTATGCTAATAATATCTTTGGATAATCTTGACATAATTGTTTACAGAGGTTCATTAATCCTATGTGCATGTGCCGTCCAGCCCATGTACATGCCTCCACGTGTGCCGTTGTGGTGAAGACATGCAAGGTCCAAGCTGTCCTAGAATTGGGGTGGTCCACTCATCACAGTTGGGAAGCACATACGTTGAACGTGGACTGTTTGTCAGCTCTTTTTAATCGTCCATTTGTTTTGTAATCCAAGCTGTCCATAAGGTGGGCCTCAATCTGGGGATTCCTTGGTTCAAGAATCAAGGTGATTTACTCATGAGGTAGACCACAATTTACAGAACAAACGAACAATTTAAAGAAGTTGACTAGTAGTCACATTCAATTTATTCCATTCGAAATTGATTTCTGCGAGGGGGGATCATGTGAAAAACTGGTGATCCTTCTCAAATCTGCTTATGAGAGGATGTGCGATGTGATGATAGAACCATTTGCCATTTGTACCCCAGGTTTTATCAGGTGGTTCCTGGAAAAGAGGCTATGATCTCCCAACTCTACCCTAGATCTGGGGATCATGTGATGTGGTTGTAGGCCTGCACGTGTAAATCCAAATGAAAGAAGAATTCCAGGAGCTACTTTATCTATTGGATCTTGTGAATGGGTTGGGCTCTAGGTTGGGGCCTCGAGGCAAAATTATTGGGGACTGCCATGCCATGGGGGATCCTTTTTCTCTGTCTTGTGGGAAGTATCAAGTCATCATCATCATCTAAGCCTTATCCCAACTAATTGGGGTTGGCTACATGAATCCTGTTCCGCCATTACACTCTATCAAGCGCCATTACTTCAGTTAGACCATTGGTCATGAGGTCTTTCCTTACTATCAAGGGCCATTACTATCTCCGTCAACATCCTTTTGGGCCTAACAATTCTCATTTGGTTGAGTACTTACATTAGCATCTGCTATGGAGGTTTCCTGCTTGGGTGAAATCGGCAATGAGGAAGATGATACTAAAAAGGAAAAGGAAGGTCGCGGCAAATGGTAGCTCGTTCAACAGTTGGAGTAACTGTACAATCAACAGAGACGAAAGGGAATGGGTCTACGTTTCCGACAGGAAGGTAGCTAAAGTAAAAAGAAAAACTTCGAAGAAAAGCCACCTATTGGAATTTCCGACGCTATTTGTGAAAGGTTATCGGAAAGGTTGGTTGCCAATCAACATTTCTAGGGTATTTGGCAAAGTAGGGGAGGTTATGGAGGTACTCATTTCAAGGATCCAGGGAACGGGATCTCATTGGGGCTTTGCCTTTGTAAGAATGGGGACGGAGGACGATCTTCATTCGATGATTCACTTGCTGAATGGGGAGAGTTTCAGTGGTCGAAAACTGCTAGTTCATCGAGCCATGTTTGGGCCAGTGGAGGTGAACAAGGAGCGCTCATCTGGAGATGGGGACAATAGGGGCAATTCCAGAAATGATAGCGGAGATGCGAAACCCTTCCCACCCGGATCTGATAGTTAGGTTGGGACAATAGTGCTGGATGAGACGTCGAGAGTCACTAAGGGGCTTTCCAGAAGACCTTCATTCAAGGAGATTCTCTCCAGTGGCTTCTCCTCCTCACCTATTCCTGCCAAGGACAGCGGTCCGACCACGACCATGCCTACAACTTATGCTCACCCTCCTATTGCTCAATGGGCTTGGAAATCGGAATCACATTTGGGTTATGAGGTGCACATCAACCCGTTAGTTTTGAACCAAGCAACGCAATCGCTGTAATGGTTCGTGGTTGTGAGTTGCGATAACTAAGCAGGATGTCTGATTGTCTCAAATCAGGTTTTGGATGAAAGCTTGCTGCAATTTGGATGAAAACAAGTACAAAATTAAACCCCTTAACGTCAAAGAGGTCTGAATCTCGCTGAAACCGGGGACAGATATCGACATGGTGGTGATGGTTGCTAGGCGATTTCAAGATGGCCCTATCATAAGTATATGTAAATGGGACGACTGGTCCGGTCTTGGTGTCGAAATGGATTGGTTCCTTCTGTGGGGGATTCCCCTTGAAGTTTGGAACAATGACGTCTTCAAGGCTATTCGTGAGTGCATTGGGGAACTCGGGGCCGTAGATGAAAGGATGAAGGTGGGGTGGTGTCGTGATGTAGGGACATGTGATGACCTAATCCTAGATACATGTATAATCAGGTTAAAGTATATTCTAGTAAATACCCAAATCAACTAACCGTTTCCAATGAAAGAGATTAGGTAAATTTCAACACAAAGATGAGGTCATTCCGTCAGGATCATGCCCCTTAGCATAAAATCGCGTAAACAATAAAAACAGAGGATCTAGGGATATGAAGATATCCCAGATCTAGCATAAGTCAGTCCATGGTCAAGTTTGGATCTGATTCTACTGACTAACCATCTCTCTTTTCCGTTCAAACTAGAAAGGGGGTATTCAGAGAGGAATGAAATAGGTGAAGAATGAAGGGTTCGAGATGAAGAAAGTATGGGTCCTTTTGTCGTCAAAAGAAAATGAGGATGATTATTACCTTTTCCTGCACCTCAAAGATCTAGAAAGAAGGAAACCTGAAATCGGGGTGGAATCCTCAACACCCAAGGGCCAATCCTAAAACCCTAATCTCTTGAATAAAGAGGAAGGAAAAAATATGAATTTTTATTCATTTAATAATAATGAAAATAGGGTTTCTCACAACGTATATATTAGCTATGGAAGAAGTAAAAGTGCACTAAAGCCCCTGAAAATAAGAAAAATAACAAAAGACGAAAAAAATAAAGAAAGTGCAATAAAGCTCCTGAAACAAGGAAAAAGAACAAAAACGCTTAAAACTAAAACACCCATGTGGTAGGGTATGAAATCCGTCCCATGGATCTATGGTCAGGGTGCGATCATGCCGCTTCTGCACTCGTAATGCGTCAGAAAATGGGTCGTTCATCTACATCAACTCCTCTTCTCTGGTACTCTGTCGGCGACGCCTCCTCCTCTGGTACACTCTAAAGGGTGCACCACTGATGTCCGCATCAGGTGGAGATTACTATGGCTCAGCTGAGGATTCAGAGAAGTTGGGCGACGATGATTCCGAGCTCCATCAAGCTTAAGATTGGAGCAGTTTGCATCCCCCTCTCCATCCAAAAAGAAGCCTCGTGGTCGAGACCTAAATGATGGGGAGACATCTGGTTCAAGCGAGACACCTTCATGGAGTTGGATGACGGTAGGAGAGGGGATGAAGGACCCTTTACAACATTCTCTGGCGGATCACAAACCCTTGCAGAAGAGCGCTGTACGACACCTTCATGGAGCTGGATGACAGTAGGAGATGGGATGAGTGACCTTTTCCAATGTTCTTCGGCGAACCACGGACCCTTGTAGAAGAGCACTGTGTGAACCCTATTGGTTTGCAGATGGCTGGTGACCACATGGTGCAACTCGGTGCATCCGGGGAAGCGAGGTACGACGTAGGAGCATCCTCGCTTCGGTGCTCCACCTGGGCAGATCATGCGGCTTTCAGAGAAGTATAATATGTTCTTATTGAGTTCGAACGATTGCAAGGCCTCTCAGGTTCGGAGCCCTTACCTAGAGGTTCAGAGTTGGTCCAGTTCTCATCATTACATCGGGAGTTGATCCAGTGTGAGAGGCTGGTTCGGTCCCTAGAACCGAACTTGGTTAAAGGTATGGATTGCATCTCTTTTCAGCTTCGGAACCATCTTGCTAACGAGACTCCCTCCGAAGTTGGCGCTGAAGCTTCTGTTCCTGTCGATCTAATGACACGTAGTCTCCCAGTGCAACTCAAAGAGCATCTGGCCCTACACGTGTCTGATTGAGTAGATATTCCGCCCAAGACAGATGCTCGTGTGTCTCACCCGTGTGAGTTCCAAGCAATTATCCCAGCACATGAGCCCCTTAACGACGGGTTTTTAACCCCAGAGATTTGTTGGATTATGCCCCATAGCAGGGGGGACCGAGAGCCATTGTCCTTCATGGCAGAGGGCTTCTCCTTTCCTTAGCCGCCTGTCTTCGCTCAATGTTTTGGCATTTGATGGCCATTTATCGGAGGATGCCTGCCTTCAGCTCGAACCTACGAGTAATGAAGGCCCAGCTACGAACAACACAACGATGGGCGAAACCATCAATCTTTGTTGGATGCAGGTATGGCTATAGTGGATACTGTTGCTGCTCATTGATCTCTAAACGATTCAGGGTGTGTTTTCTTTGACGCCTTGGTCGTCACTCCCCTGCAAGCTAAAGCTGGAGGGGATGCGATCCGAGAGGGATGTTGTGACTAGCACGATCGGAGCAAAAGAATACAATCAGATCAATAATCTAATAGAGGAGGATATCGAGTGGATCAAGGACGTCATCCATCGGGTAGGTAGGAAGATTGGTTTGTTGTTTCACGCATGGGATGAAGATGCAATTGTGTTGTTCCATTTCATTGAACATCGAGGCCAACTTTCATCGAACCCATCCTTCGAACACTGCTCTAAAGGCCACTGGGAACTCCTCAAACTCTAGAGCTCAGTGAATTATGAAGCTAGTGCCAGATGAACGATTTGGGGAAAAAGGCGAGGTCTGTTTCCCGATGATTGTGCTAAGTTAGCATATTAGGGCCTGGGATGCAAATCAAAGAGATCTCAGGTTAAGGAAATTTGTAGGAAATCCAAGGCTTAAGTAATCTCCCTCTAGGAAACCAAAGTTTCGTCTTTCTCTGTCTCTTTGCTGAATGAAATTTGTGGGGTACAAACCAAGGATTTTGTTTCCTCTGACATTGTGGGGTCTGCAGGGGGTATTGTGGTTGCTTAGGACTCATTGATCTGGAAGAAAGAAGACGGCTGGATTGGAAACTTCTCGGTTTTCGTTATCCTTGTTGAGATTTCCTTTGGGTTTAGATGGACCTTTACAACACTGTATGGTCCCAGGAAAGTGGCTGGAAGGTCAGATTTCTGGGTGGAGCTCCAATTGATCATTGATCGTTGGTCTTTCTCGTGGTGCGTTGAGGGGGATTTCAACGTTGTTAGATATCGCTTTGAAAAATCAAACAGGGTGGGATCTACTGGAAGCATGAAGGATTTCGACAGCTTTATCCAACATTCAGATCTTGTGGATATCCCCATGTTAGGAGCAAGTACACATGGTCGAATGTCAGGAACAACCCAACTCTCTCTTGTCTGGATAGGTTTCTAGTCAGTCCGGAATGGATGACCAAATTTCTGCTCTCCTGAAGCCGGTATCCGATCACAGACCTATTTTGCTCTAAGTTGAGGCTGAAAGCTGGGGACTCAAGCCCTTTCACTCCAAGCTTAGTTAGTTGGAAGTGGAAGTATTTAAGGATCGGATTCGAGAGTGGTGGTAGTCCTTTTACGTCACGTGTAGGGCAGGGTTAGGCTCCATGAGAAGCTGAAGCTTCTGAAAGGAAAACTAAAAGTATGGAGAAAGGAGGTGCTAGGAGCAAGGAGACTGAGAGAGCCAGTAAGCTGGAGGAGTTCCACTCTATTGATTTGGAAGAGGAAAGGGGGGCCTGCCTTATTTGAGGAGGATCAAGAGAAGCGGTTGGAAACTCTCTTAGAATATTCTAAGAACTTACGGTAAGGGCCTGTTTGATTTTCTAATTACAGCGGTAATTCCAGGTAAATGGACAATAATTATTTACCTTTGTATTTCCGGTTGAATTTCCAATGTGACGTTGACAGCCACAATCATTTATAACCCTCTTACGTCACCAGAGGGGGAAAAAAGTTAAATCGTGGGGCCCTCCATGATGTACTTGTCTTATCCACACCGTCCATCCCTTAGACATCTCATTTTAGGGCATGAGCCGAAAAATGAGGCAGATCCAAAGTTCAAGTGGACCACATCATAGGCAACAATGGGAATTGAACTCCTATCATTGAAAGCTTATTGAGGACCCTAGGAGTTTTGGATCAAGCTGATATTTTTGTTTCCCCTTTATTCATGACTGTGTGACCTTATGAACAGGTTGGATGACAAATAAACATCAATGTGGGCCCCAGGGAGAAAACAACTTTCAACCGTTGACGCCTTTAAGATCATTGTTCTCTAAGGCGTGGTCCACTTGAGCTTTGGATTTGACTCATTTTTGGGCTCATGCCTTAAAATCTGCTGTTAAAAAGGATGGATGGTGTGGATAAGTCATATATATCATGATGGGCCCACATATGTAAATAGGTAATGACATGGTTATCGTGGGCTGAATTTCAAAACGTAATTCCTGTCTATATTTCAAACAGGTGGAGTAAGGCATAATTACTTATTTACCTATATTTACCCAGGAAATTAAAAATCAAACAGCCCCTAAGAGAAATTAAACGGAGACAAAGATCTAGAGCCTTGTGGCTGAAAGAAGGTGACATGAATACTCATTTCTTCCACAACATGGCATCGGCTAGAGCTAGAAGAAATATAATCACCTCTCTTCTTGTTGATGGAACCAGGATTGACAAAAAAGAAAAGGTCTGCGAAGCAATAGTGGGATTCTATGAGAAGCTCCTTTTGAAGGATCAATGGAGTAGACCACGTCTAGATTATCTTCCATTCGAATCCTTTTCCGATTGCCAAGCTGGGGACTTGGAAAGACCGATATCAGAAGATGAAATTAAGGAGGCGATGGACTGGTTAGGGGGGAGATAAAGCGCCCGATTCGGACGGCTCCCCTCTTGCTTTCTTTCAAGTTTTCTAGAAGGTGGTTGCTGCTGATGTTATTGCTTTTATATCAGAATTTTTTGAAGAAGGTATCCTCCCGATGATGCTTGGTGCTACATTCATAGCACTCGTCCCCAAAATAGAAGGGGCTGAAGGGTTAAATGACTTTCCACCTATTAGCCTAATTGGCAGCCCGTAGAAAATCTTGGCCAAGATCCTCGCTACACGGTTACGTCAGGCTTTTGGGTTCTATCATTTTTGAAACTCTAGGGGCCTTCATCTTAGGAAGACGAATCCTGGACAACGCTCTCATCGCTCACGAGTGCATAGACTCGAGATTTAGAGAGAAAGCCAGGAATAGTGTGTAGGTTGGATGTGGAGAAAGCTTATTACCACGTCGATTGGGACTTCCTGGATTACATGTTGGGCGAACTTGGGTGTGGAGGTAAATGGAGAAGTTGGATCCGCACATGCGTCGGCTCATCCTCTTTCTCGATCCTTGTTAATGGTTCCCCCAAAGGGTTCTTCAAGTCATCAAGGGGCCTCTGCCAAGGAGATCATCTATCTCCTTATCTCTTTCTGGTGATTGCTGAGGCTTTTAGCCGGCTGTTGTCTAAAAGGCAAGAAGCTGATCTCCTTAACGGCTTTAAGGTGGCTCCCTCTTCCGTTCGAGTTTCGCATCTTCAGTTTGCAGACGATACTATTTTCTATGATGTTGATATGATTGCGAGGGACAATCTTCGCAAAATTGTGGCATGTTTTGAAGTGGTATCTGGTCTCAATGTCAACATTAGCAAAAGTGAGATGTTGGGTATTCACGTTCAGGCTGAAGAGCTCCAAAGGCTGTCAGCGGTGTTCAGCTGCAAGGTTAGTTCGTTCCAGATCACATATCTTGGTCTCCCTCTTTGCATTGGCAAGCCCGCGAAGTAACTTTGGGACAAAGTGTTTGAGAGGGTGGATAGTATGCTTTCTAAGTGGAAGGGCCGCTCCCTTTCTTTGGGAGGCCGCTTAACATTGATTAAAGCAGCCCTATCCAATCTGCCATTGCACTTCATGTCACTTTTTAATTATCCCAAGTTGGTGATCGTGAGATTGGCTTGGCTTCGTAGGGACTTCCTTTGGAAAGGTTCGGCAGAAAAGTTGAAAATTCACCTGCTAAAGTGCAAAGAAGTGTGAAGGCTGACAACTGAGGGAAGGGGGGGTGTAAATGGCTGTGGAGATTTGCTTCGAAGGAGAGGACTCTTTGGCGGAACATCATTGCGGCTAAATATGGTCTTAAGGATGGGGGATGGGAAATCAAACATTCCTCTCTTTACAGATCCTCTTATATTTGGAGATCTATAATGGCAATCAGAAGGAACTTTTGGGATGGGATCACTTTCTCTCTAGGAAATGGTGCAAGGATCAACTTTTGGAAAGACTCGTGGCTAGGGAACATGCCTTTGGAGATGGATTACCCTCGCTTGGCTAACCTTGCGACCTCCACTAAGCTTGAAGTAGAGGGCTGTTTCACTATGTCAGGTGCGGTGGTTAACTGGATGCCCCCATGTAGGAGATTCCTCACTGAGATTGAGATGGAGGAACTTCAAGCGCTGCTAGTGCGCCTTCAGTTTGTCATCCCCATCAGAAGATCCCAACTCCTTGGTGTGGTCCAGGCACCCTTCGGGGATGTTCAAGGTTAGTTCCTTTTATGACTCCTTGTCAGCTCTCCAATCTCCTCATGGAGCTTTTCCTTTCCATTTCTGGCAATTTGGGGCTCCTCCAAAGGTGTCGGAATTCCTATGGCTAGTTGGCAGAAACAAAGTGCTCACAATTGATAATCTCCAAAGTCGGGCTCTTGCGATCCCCAACATGTTTTGTTTATGTGAATGTGACATGGAATCTGTTGTCCACCTTTTCCTCAGCTATCCTTTTATGGCGAAAGTGTGGGCTTTCTTTTTGTCCAGATTTGGCATGTGTTGGGTTATGCCTAAGTCAGCTTCGGATATGCTGTGGGCATGGTCTGGCAACGGGGCTTGCAAAAAGAGGAGTCCTGTTTGGAATCTGATTCTTCTGGCTATCTGGTGGCCATCTGGGGGGAGTGGAATAGGAGATTTTTCCAAGATATGGCGGGATCTTTGGTTTCCTTACTGCTGAACATCAAAACCTTTATTTTGGAGTGGGCGGCGGCTGCAAATGTTGATCTCGACATTGTTAAGTCGTCCATTGGGATGTAATCTGCTTTTTTCTCTTTTTCCAACTCACTCCTAACCATCTAAGTTCTTGGTCTCTAATGCACATGACCAAACCATCTAAGTCTACTTTCCCCATCTTATTACCTATTGGTGATACTCCTAAGTTCCCTCGAATGCATTCATTTCTATTTCTTTCCTTCCTCGTCTTGCTACCATCCATCTCAACATCCTCTTTTGAGCTACACATCATATGAACATGTTGTTCTTTAACTGCCCAACATTCTGTCCCATAAAGCATGGCTGGTCTCATAACTATACTATAAAATTTCCCTTTTAGTTTGAGCGGGAAATATCAAGTGCTTAACATTAATATGGGGAATAGGAACATGTCTAGTGCTAACATGTGTATTCTGTGTCTTTAGAATAAGGAAACAGTGAAGAACCTGTTTTTGCAATGTAATTTCCCACTTGTAGTGTGGGCAAAGCTTTTTCAACCTTTTTGGAATTGCATGTGTGCCAGGGGTGATTTTAATAAGTCTCAGCATGGGCATTGCACAGGAAAAAAGCGAAAATCCCTTTGGCATTTATCTCTGTTGCAGACTCTATGGTCCCTTTGGAAGAAGTGGAATGACGGAACATTTTACAACAGAGCTCAGTAGATGGAAGTTGCCTTCCCAGGAGCGAGGGTCAGAGTTGTTAATTGGTGGCAGGTCTTAAAGTTATCATAGGTTGTTGTCAACATCAAATTGAAGTGCCCTGAGAGAATCTCTTGTAATGGGCTTGATGACCTGTCATCATTGTTCCCTCTCTCTCTCTCTCTCTCTCTCTCTCTCTCTCTTTTTTAACCTTATTTTCTTTTAGTAATATTTGAGTTTCCTCTCTCTAAAAAAATTAAAATAAAAAATCCATGTTCAACTTGTATGCCTCACCTGATAAGTGGACTGGCCTGATTGTTGGTAAAGGGCATGACACATTGTTGTCCATCCATTGGATGGTCTGGATTTGCACACATGTGCCATGTCAACACATGTGGAGGCACGTATGGGGCTGGCCTATATACACGTGGGATCAGCAAACCTCTTGTTTACATAGCACACAAAATGGCAAGCAGTCATATGTGGCTACCGCTGGGTACATCATATTTGTGTTGTTAATTATATACATGACAAGTCTAGCTAATATGTTGTTTCTTTTGCTTTCTAGTGATATTGATGAAATTCATGTTGTCTTAGGGCCTGTTATGAGCAAATTTACTATCGCTTTGAGAGAAATAGGCACTTACAAGGAAGTCCTTCGGTCTCAGGTAAACATCATTTTCTCATTTTACGATGGAAACCTCTACAGTAACCTTGTAAGTAAATCATATGTTGCTTATTATAAGATAATGTGTTTGCTTTTGCTTTAAATTTTTTATTTTTATTTTTTATACTGTCACTCAGTAACAATACTATAATTAGAAGGTTATAAGGGTGCATTTGTTAATTGGACATTGGAATTGTTTCCCTTGTACATTTGTAAGGGAAACACATTGCTGATATCTTTTTTTTTTTTTTTTTTTTTTTTTTTTTTTTTCTATTTTACTTCCACATTTCCTTTTCCATTGTTGTTGAATCGGCCCTTTTAAAATTTCAATTTTCCTTGGGGTTGGTAAAATCAAGTTTGACTTGGTTGTTGGATTTCTAATGCCACTTTTTATGTATTGGTTT
This sequence comes from Magnolia officinalis, assembly GCA_021015155.1. Taxonomy (NCBI): domain Eukaryota; kingdom Viridiplantae; phylum Streptophyta; class Magnoliopsida; order Magnoliales; family Magnoliaceae; genus Magnolia; species Magnolia officinalis. Next base: position 93,504,702 of record JAJHSJ010000005.1, read on the forward strand.
TCCAACCTGTGCCTACTACATGGTCTGATTATCTTGTGCCCCCTCTAAAATTTTTTCCATGTGGCACTATGGTCCACTGATTAGGTTCCTTCATTTGGTTCGCTTGTAGCTGGCAAATTCATGACTTGGACATGATTTGTTAGTCTGGGGAGTTCACTTGGAAACTCAGGTAGTCAAGTTAGTTTTTCTTTTACTTTCTAAGCAATTAGAAAGAGAAAAGGTAGTTTGGCTTTCATTCAATTATGATTAATGGACATTCAAAAGATTTCTTCAAAGGTTCACAGGGCATACAACAAGGTTACCCTCTCTCCCTGTATCTATTTGTTGTGATAGCAGAGGCTCTAAGTTGGATGTTGGATAGGGCGTTATTGGTGGGTATGATAAGCAACTTCCTGTTAGGAAGAGACTGTTGGGGGTCCCTCCTCTTGTGTGGCTTAAATAGCCTTTTATTGTTACATTTGTGTGTGGGGGTATTTTGGTCTTTTGGCCAAGCAAACTAAAAGGAGAGATGATTTTTCTTTAGAGAGTGTTCTAGCAATACAAAGAGGGACTTTTCTTTCTTGGAGAAAAAGAGAAGAAAGAAGAAGGGAGAATGGGTTTTGTAGAAGAGGAGAACAAAAGCCTTCTACCACCGAAATATTCGCATCTGAGTTCGTGAAGCTCCATCCACAATGCTGGTTTCTTCGTGTAACATCCCGAATTTTCACGGCTTGAGTACATACTCGTGCCCGAGAATTCCGGGTGTTAATAATGTAAAGATTTGGATGCTTTAAAATCGCACCTTATTATTATTATTTTTTCATTTAGATCACATCCAGTTATATTTACGAGAATAAAATTGACTGTATTTATTATTCCATTAGAGTAAAGAGCACACAAATAATTCTTTAATGCCCTGTTAATGGGAGCTTATTACATTATCAAAGTTTGCAGCGGAAAATAAATAAAACAATTCGTGGTGCTGTCCTTCTTCTTTTCTTTTCGAAAGAATCTTCCATAAAATGATTATCGACAATATTATCAACCCGTAATTCACATGCAATATCTGTATGGTTGGAGAAGGTCAATGCCCTACTCACAGTGATGGTTATTCTTTAAGATTAACAATAATTCAAGAGATTCATAAAAATAATGCAAGAGTTCCGATACGTCTCGTACTCCACCACGAGTGGTATCGGTATGCGCAACCAATATATATGAATGCATGCCTAACAAAGTGTGTGCGGCTCATCATACGTAGTGATCATCACAATGTGGAATATAATTCATAGAAAACCTGGCTCGTCCCACATTCTCACACTACGGAAATTGTCGGCGTGTCCAACGCTACCGTGGATTTACGTGAACACCTCGAAGCGGCACAACACATGAACCGGATGAATTACGTGACACGATTTGTTCATGGAGCGACTATTTGCGACATCCAATCCCGGAAGTGATGTAACACGCATTGTGAATTACTTACATTGATTTGTGCATCACTACCCAAAATCCATGAAATTACGTATTGACCAAGAAGGTCACTACTCAGAGCGCATTACTCCCATGATAAAATATTTGAATCACTAGTTGTGAGACCTCTAACACATCACTTGCATCAAAGGGGAAATAAATTGAACATGAGAGTTTTGGAAATCCAAGACACATGCCCAAGCCATAAAGGGAGGTAGCACAAGGCTAACCTAATAAAAGAGAAAAGTAGCATTAAACTATCTTAATAAAAGAGGAGTAGCAAATAAGCTAACTCAACAAGAATAAGGGGAGATGAGCAAAAGGCCAACTCAATATAGAGGGGAAGCACGCGTCGCTCTCAAATTTGGCAAAGGGCAATGCTTATATCCATCGCCCCCACATAAATTCATAAAGATCACGCATAATTAAAATCATACCTTAACCATAATTTCCAAAGGATAAGTAATTGATAATGGTAAATCAATCAATTGCGTGGAGGATTCACAGTAATATGGAAGCATGTAAAAACAAGATAAATCATATCAACTCAAATTAATGTAAGCTTAAAGGAATCCCTCACCTCTTAGTTCTATCCCACTCTAATGTTGCTAGATCTGCAATATCGTACCCAACTCTAGCATGATTAGCATGTTTCTTAGGTTGAAAAATAGGTCATATGATCGGCTCAAGTTAAAGTTAGTCCAAGATTTAAACCTAGTTTTTACTACATTCGTAAGAGAGGAGATTTAGATGTAATCTTGGAAGGAATAAGTAAAACATGGAACATGGAATCTAGTTCTCGTGGAAGATTTCAAAAGGTGGCTACTTCACCTCTCGTTTTTGTATTAGGACCGGCTGAACCGATGGGAAGCACTTTAGCAGTCGGTCTTCTCCTTTTCTTTATTTCTCTCTTTCTCTCCCGGTGCGTGGACTGAATGATTCTTCCCCTACTCCACGTCTCAGGCTTTTATAGATTTTCTGATGTGTTTCTAGCAGGAGGAAGAAACTTGTTCCAGCAAGACATGCCATGCGCTCCCTGTTTACGCACATGAGTTCCGAGTTGATCTGCGTGTCTTTCGAACTATGGCGTGGGTTTAGCACTCTACTTCTCCTAAATATACCGGGGAACTTCTTGTTTGAAGGGCCAGCAGAAGGGTGGTTACGATTTTATTGTTGGATGCAAGAATGTCCAGTGATTGGTCGAAGGAGATGGCCTTACTTCAATGGTGGATTTGTCCCTAGGCCATCTTACCCCGAACCGGTTATTCTGGATGGTCTGGGATCGCCGTCCGATGTTCTCTGGCCCACCAGATCTGTGGTACGGATGCTCTTGTAGAATAGTTTACGGGAACGCAGCTTTCGCAGTTCGTCTCCGTGGAAAACGGCGGAACGCCACATTCCCTCCACTCCTTTCCTTCCTTTTTTGCCGACTTGGGAGGGGTCGGAAACCTCCTCATTGAAGTTTGGACGACTCGAATTGGAGCCAAGTTCCAAGTGTTGGTCGTCCTGCGCGTGGAAGTTGGAGTGACATTTTTCTACACGGATTTTAATCTGAATTTACGAAAAGAAACCTGACAATCTTGGTGTTCCCATTCTTTTTGGACGCCCTGTTTGGATTGGAATCTTCTGTTTGGAGTTGGCATGGTTTGGATTTGGTAGAAAGGAGTTCGTTTGGTGGGTTCATTGCATCCGAGCGGTGGTGGTTTCTTGTACGAGATTGCAATGATCCTTTCATCTTTCGACAATTCTGCGGGATTCTCTTGGCTCTGAGGTTCCACGTTGGTTTCGGAACCTATTTGGTTGGAATTTGGATGATGCAGATTGCATCAGAGTAGGGAGTTTCTAATAAGGATCTCCCATCTTTCGCACCGTTTTTATCGGCCTCAGTTTACAGCCGCTGAAGCTTCCACTTTGGCTGATTTTTACGGACCAGTGGGGTCTACTTGTGGTGATTCTTTGAGAAATCCACTCCATTGGTTTTGTAGGGTCATGATAGGCCATGGGCAAAAAGATGGAGCTAATCCAAGTATTTGGTGGCCACAAATTCAACAAGTGTGTGAGTGGCTCACACCGTTAAAACCTCCTTATGTGAGACGTGTTTGCTGTGACATTTGTAATTTCACATAAATTGAATTCTTTTGTGTGGAGTCCACTGTACTGTTTGTAGTTGCACGATCCGCTCTGTTCATTGTGTTTGACATGCCCTGTTAGGATAAGGGCCGAAAATGGAACAGATCTGTTGATCGGGTGGGCCATATGGTATGATCGAGCATCAATGGTGGCGTGCAATGACATTGAGTATTTACAATCTTGCCATCCATTTCTCAACCATCTTCCGACGTCCATTACGTCGAAATGCGCCGTTCGAAGGTCTTGAAATTTGGCGGGCATTCATCATTTTTCGTACTCTTTCCATCGGTCCAGTTTGGGCTCCGATCTCCCAAGGATGTCGAAGATGCTCTTTTAAATGGCTAACAACTCCGTGCTTCAGGACTAAGGTTGCACACATCTAATTGAAACATTACTCGGTGGTTTAGACATATAACCTAAGATCTTCATAATAACTGAATTATCCTAATATTCTGATGGTCTGTTTGGGGGATCTAAATACAATGGACGGTCAGATGACATGCTAAAAATAAGAATGCTTGATGGTTGGTACTCTGATCATGTATGTAAGTGGGTGTACGGTCAGTTTTGTAAACGGATGATCACAAGTGGGTTTTTGGAGTGATCAAGAGGCAGAACATGTATATTGTTAGATTCAAGTGACTTGTTCACATGTGTAGGTTTCTCAGATTGTAGTTTTGATGGTGGGTTGAACATATTCATAGGTGGTGAACAAGATGAACGATTCAGAATCTCAATTCGATATGTGTACGAGCGGATGCAGATATCAAGTAGTTAGTTTACTATAATCGGGTGCAATGTTGTCAAATCGCAAATGCGATCGCACAATCGCATATGTGGTCGCATATGTATATATATTCGCATTTTTTCAAAAAAAATTAAAAAAAAATCAGAAAAATTAGAAAAAATTAAAAAAAAAATCAGAAAAATCATAATAAATTATTATATGTGACATATGTCATTGGGACATGAAATACATTTAATTTAAGTAAAAAATAAAAATAAAACCAACCAATTCTTGTCTAAGTTGTCTACTTGTCTTCTCTTGAATCTCTTCTTCACCTTTGCCTCTTCACTTGAGTATTGTATTTGTTCTTGAATACAACTTACACTTGTATTTGTAAGTTGTAAGTTGTAACTTACTAACTTGTAACTTCAAACTTCAAACTTTTAAGTTCCTATTTGCTAACAACTAACAAAGTAAAATGAATCAATTAACATTTAACAAACAAAATAATTAAAAAAAAAATGATAGAAAGAAGTTGTTAGAAACTTAGAAATTAGAATTAGAAACTTAGAAATTAGAATAGAAGTTAGAAGTTAGAAGTTAGAAGAACTTGTGGAATGTGGATGGAGATTGGAGAGTGAGGAGTCTCTTGACTCTTGTCTTGAATCTTGATTCTTGAACAATGAATATGGATTGGTGGATTCTTGATTCTTGATTCTTGTAAGTTGTAACCCTTCCTTGATTCTTGATTCTTGAATGTTGATTGTTGAAAGAAAAGAAAAGAAATATGGAAAATTAGAAATGGAATTGGATATTGGAGAGGAGTAGATGTATGTAACTTGTAAGACTCTTAGAATGTATAATGTATTATGTATGTAAGATTGTAAGAATGAGAGAAATAGAGAATAGAGAGAGAGTTTGAGGTTTTTTTGCATTTAGGAATGCTTAGAATGCATTTTTATAGAGAAAAAATCCGGATTTAAAAAAAAAAAAAGGGGTCAAAAAACGGTCAGAAATTTGACCGTTGGCCAATATGCGATCGTATACATCGAATATGTTGGCTCAAGTGGCATATGCGATCGCATACTGGCCAGATTGCATATGCCACTGCCACATATGCGATCGGCCCAGCATTATACGAATATGCGATTGCATATTCGCATATGCGATCGCATTTGACAACGTTGATCGGGTGGTCCAAACTCAAGTGAATGGTCAAATATCTTTACCTATCAGTGGATAGTTGGCTGAACTGTTGGTTATGATGGGCAAGTGGGAATACTTGGACCTGTGATGATCTTGTCTTAAAATCAACGGTCGGATGGCTTAATCTATGGATGAAGATCATTCTCAACGGTCAATTCACGTTGGAGAATAGATGTAAGGTTAGGATACCTAGATTGGTATCGTACACGTACATATTAAGTTAAATTTCATGGTAACACTCAAGAACTTTCAATATTCGAGTATTGAACAGTTCAGGGTGTTACACTTCGATTGTCTTCTCCAAGGGTTGTGTTGGGGGTTTTCTACAATCTTTAGTTGGTGAGAAATTCTTTTCTTTCGTTGTTGCTTGTAATCCACCATTGGGTGATGTAGTTTGGGTATCCAAGAGAGGTCTCTTGATGATTGTACTTCCATTATTATAATAGTGGATTTGTGCTGGACTAGGTCTTGTGTTTTTTCCCTTCACATCGGAGGGTTTTCCACATAAAAAAATTGTGGTGTCTCTTGTATCTTACATGCTTGATGATTTGCTTGTTTGTGTCAGAAGTGATTTTCATCCTTTAAATATTTTATGATGCTAATTCCATTGATTTGCACATAGCAGGGAAAGGTGTGTGGTTTCCCAATAAGGCCGAGATTCATATATCGTATCTTTAGTATGCCGATGATACATTGCTCTTTTATGAGTTGAATAGGGGGAAGGTGTAGCATGGTTTCAAATAGTATCTGGTTGGAAGGTCAATCTTTAGAAAAACAAGATAATGGGAGGTTTGATTGAGTTGAGAAGGCATGTTGGAATTAGCTAATATATTTGGTTACAAAGTGGGAAGTCCTCTGACATCTTACCTTAGCTAACCATTGTGCATGAACAAACCTCCTAAAAGGTTATGGGACTATAAGGGCGGATTGAAAGGAAACTGTTGGCGTGGAAGTGCAAGCATCTGTATATGGGGGGTTGTTTCACGCCACAAAGGCAGCACTTTTAAATTTGCATGTGTTTTTATGTCATTTTTTAAGTGTGTAGCAAGTGTCATGCGGAGAATAGAGAAGCTCCAAAGGGACTTTATTTGTGAAGGGGAGGAGGAAAAGAAATGAAAATTCACTCAGTGAGTTGGAAGGTGGTATGTGGAAGTGTGTTTTTTTTTTTTTTTTTTTTTTTTTTTTTTTTTGTATCAGATATGAAGGGGGGCTAAGTATTAGAGATCTTGTGATGATGACATCACGTCACGTATACCCTTACGTACGTATCAGAGGAGGAAGCGGGCCGCGTCGATTTCCCGGTTGCTAGGCGAGTACCCGTGATCGTGCTGAAGACCCCATGTGCATGTGCGAGCATCTGGAAGACCCCACACCGGGAAGATGCACATGGGCTGCTTTATGGAGTGATCTAGATTGTTGGATCGGAAGGACGTGACGATCGGGCCATTGGATCGCATGGATCACATGATCAGGCCATTGATCGTTGATTGTCCACATCAGTTTTAGACTTTATCATATTTTAGGATTTAGTTTTTGATTATTTTATATTTGGACACATTATGACTATTTTAGTTGATTTTATTTAGACTAGGGCTATTTTCGTTAAAGTTCACAAGACATGGGGATTTTTGTAGTTTTTGAAACTTCTTGGATCTATAAAAAGAGGAGGGTGTGTGACATCTCCCTTATTAAATTTCGTGATAAAAAAAGAAGAGAAGCTCTTGCTTTCTTCTCCCATCTTCATGCGATTTGAAGATACTTCCATGCGATTTGGAAGTAAGATTAGTGCGAGGTTAATCTTCATCAACGGAGGTGCGAGGTCTCCATTTATCCCCACACTATCTTCTTTTTTTCTTCCTCATCCAGGTATTTCCTTCAGATTCTTAATTCTCCCGTCCAAAATCTTCATCTTCTTCCAAACCCAACTTTCCCATACCCATCCGCAATCCAAACCCTAACCCTAAACCTAAAATTCTCAATTTTCCTACTTTCCCAAATTAACCCTAATTTTCACCCTAAGTTGTATTAGGTTTCTTATTTTGAAATAGACTATACCTTATGCTAATTGGATGTCCCTACATCCATTAGATCCTAGTTTCTTTTTATTAATGGTCTTGTGTTACGATGTTGGTAGCTTAGGTTAGGATTATGCATAATTTTCTTTTGATTTCATGATATTTGTGATGAATATAGCAACGTTTGTGTTTTTTGTTAAATATCTTAATTCAGTTATTTGATCTCACGTGTTACTTAGTTCAGGCATCGGTCCTGCATCATCTTGTAGGTGTTGTTAATCTCGGGCTGATTGGGAAATGGCTTTGGAGGTTTGGGGGTGAAGATAATCCGCTATGGAAAGGAGTTATTTGAAGTACAATACTCAAAGGGAGGTTGGTCTATTAAAGAATTCTCCTTATATGAGGCATAGGGTGTTTGGAAAGCAGTGATGGGAGAATGGATAAGGCATTGGGATTTTGGAAAGCAGTGATGAGAGGATATATATATATATATATATAGATATATATATATATATATATATATAGGGAAAAGGTACAATGCGCTCGAGCTGACGATAAGCTCCCGTGAGGTCGAGCTGTGTGGGCCCCACCGTGATGTGTTTCGACCATCAACACCGTGCATTTGATGGGTACCCTTTAAATTATGGGATATCCCAAAAATCAGCCGTATATGGAACCCAGGTGGGCCATACCATCTAAAATTATGTGAAGACACCGTTAAAACATATAAAAGCACTTGGTGGGGCCCACCTGAGTTTTTCATGTGCCTGAAACTTGGTCTGAACCCTCATTCAAGTGGGACACACATAATGGATGGTCTGGATTTGCAAACTACATCTTGGTGGGCCTCAAAAATGGTTATGAATGTTTTAATGGTGCACGGCCCCTCCCCACTTCTGTATGTGGTGTGGCCCACACAAGTCATGGATTGACTTGATTTTTGAGACCTAGGCCCACGATGGAATGATGCATCTGACTAATGGGGTAGATGTTCGAAACGCATCACGGTGGGGTCCACACAGCTCGACCTCATGGGGCGTTAAAATCAGCTCGAGCGCATTGTACCTTTTCAACACACACACACACACACACACACACACACACACACACACACACACACACACCATATATATATATATATATATAGATATATAATATATATATATATATATATATATATATATATATATATATATATATATATATATAAACTGAGTTTCTTTTGTAGTAGGTGAAGGATCTAGAATTTTTTTTTTTTTTTTGGAAGATCCATGGTATGGAGGGGTTCCCCTTTCTGAAGTGTATTGCAGGTCTTCAATATTTAATCTGTCCAGAACATATGCATAGCATCATGTTTCAAGAGATAGTGGATTGGTGTGGGATTCAAGTTTCAGCCAGAATCTTTTGGATGTGGAAATTGAAGTATTTGCTTGCTTCCAGGAAAAGATGCAGTTGTGTTCATTTGAATCAGGAAAGAAAGATACTTGGTTATGGAATGATGAATCGAATGGAGTTTTCTCGGTCAAATCGTGTTACAATAGGTTGAGCAGGGATGGGGCCTATCTCTCTATAGGCTGGTATCTCAAATCTGATGTTTTCCTGGGCCGCCAAAGCTGGTCACCTTTGGTTGGATTGCAGGTAAAAGGAAAGCAAAGCAAAGCTACTCACTGCAAACAGGCTTCACAAAAAGGAGTATGATGAAAAGAAATGCCTGCATTGTATTTGAGGGATGAGGAAACAAATAATCCATCTCCTAGTGCATTGCTCAACGGCAGTATGCATATGGAGGCGGGTGCTAGAGCTTTTCAGTGTGATTTGGGTGATGCCAGTGTTGGTAGATCCACTATGTTGGCTTGCAAGAGGGTTGTTACCAAACAAAAATGAAAAAAGAAAAAAGAAAAAGAGTAGCACCATGGAGAGAGGGTTTTTGGCTTCAATCTGGTCAATATTTGGAAGGAAATAAATTGCAGAATCTTTTCTAGTAAATCGGAGAATGGGAATAATTTTTTCACAGAATTGAAGGCCCCATTTTGGCACTGGACACTGAAATTCCCTTTTTCAAGGGATGGAAGTTAGAAGAGATAGAAGCTTTTTTGATGTGGTAGGTTGGGTGATTTGTAAATTGGGGGTTTCTTCTCTTTTCTTTTTTTTTTTTTTTTTTTTTTTTGTATTGTTGTTTTCCCTTTCTATGTAATGAATTTAACATAAAAAAAAGATGGGAAACATCATAAATCCCAAAATGGCGGATGGACAAAACAAATGTTCTTCTTCTTCACTTTATGCTTCATCCACAGCAGGCCTCAGTGTTTGGACAATCTGACTGGTTCCCACGGTTTTAACAATCTTATTTTCAGAATGTCATGGTGGGCCACACTCAATGCCCAGTCCAATGTTCCATAGGTGTGCGAAGTTGGTATGTGCAGCTATGTGCCAAGTTGTCAGGAGCTATTTCTTGTGGATGGGTCTTTGTGCAAGTAGGGCCCATGGTTATTGGATTTGAACTGTTGGATTGATAGGGCCACACATATGCCAAGTTGGCACGTGCAGCTGCTTGTAGATGTACCTATGGATGCATGCCAGCTATTGAAGGGTGTTTGTTCAAGTGGCGCCCATGGTTATTGGCTCCAAAAGTTGGGTTGATGGGCTTGACCATGGATGACCTAATCCCTTAAAAATCACGATTTTCTGTAGATCCTAGCCTTACTAGGTCACATTATTTCAAATATTAGTCCAACCCCCAAAATTTTCCCCTTCTGAATAACCTACCAAACAATAAATGAGAAAGAAATAAAAATCAAATCTCCCTGGAAATGCACCTATCAAACCAAACAGCAGAACATGTTTTCATTTCCATGCATTTCCTGGAAGTGTTGTTTACATGGAAATGAGATTTGCTTAGTATGTTTTTTTTTTTTTCCATGAATCCAAATAGGTCCTTAGGAAACATGATGGGAAAGTGAAAGGCATTCATGTTTCGCATTTAAAATCTATTTGGTAGAAAAATAAACAAAAACAGAAAATCATGTCTTCTAAGAAAAATAAAGAAAGAAAAACTAGTTGCTCTTTTGGTGTGTAACTCCATAGTACATGAGTGGGTCAAATGAGTAAAAAAGAATATCTTTGGGTGTCCTCCCAGATAATCTCGTTGAAAGGAGATCTAGAATCAATAGATCTCTTCCTACATTGTTCATCTTAGTTCTTCTGTACTTAAGATTCAAGTGGTTGATCAATCAGTCTCATCTTTGAGCTGTGGTTCATGTCAGATACTGCAGCAATAAACAGCTTGCTTGTTTGCTGATGAAATTTTTTCCTACATTATTTGGAGATAGAATTGAGTTGAAGTGGAGAGAGGGTCCATAGGGGACGATGGACCTATATGAGATACTGGATTGATATGGGATATGGACCAGTTTGGTAAAAGAACCCATATTGTATGACCTAGTTTTCCTGGCTGTGAAGATGGAGCTGCTAGAAATGAAGGTTTCAACGAGAAAGTTGATGGAGTTCCTAAGTTGAATAAATTTCTGAATTTGAAAGGTTCATGCCAGGACGTTCTCACAAAAATGAGTTAGAGGTTCTCAAGGAACCTATTTGACCAAGCATGCTTAGAGGGTAACTCACCGAGGATGATGGATGTGCTATGGGAGTGTATTATTGTAATGCTGGATTTGAGAGGTTCATGTCACGGAATGTTCTAAGAAGAGTTATGCGGTTCTCAAAGACCGGACCAAGCATGATCAGTGGGTAACGTACCAAGGATGATGTATGTGCTATGTGTATTCTTGTAATCTCTATATACTATGAAGGTATTGTTGTAATCTGTAATTCTAGAAGCCTCCTTGTTAGTGAATCTTTTTGATTGACTTGAAATGATCTCTTGGATCTATTTAGATAAGCACTAAGCTTAATAATATTTCTAGGATATCTCTAGATAAGCTTGGGAAGATTTTTAGGATCTCTCTAGATGCTTGAGAAGATTTCTAGAATCTTCCTAGATAGGCTGGATTAATACTGTAACTTTCTATTCATTCTATTAATCAAATCGGAAATAATAGACCCTTTAAGACTGTCACATGGTATCAGAAAAGGTTTTTATGATATTAAGTTCTGGTAGAAGCAAAATGAATTTATTGGCAAAAAAGTATTTCACCATTCAAGGAGAAGAAACCAAATTGCAGATTGTATCCGAGTTTCTTTCCAACAGGTAGAACTTCATTCTCAAGGTGTGTGGTCATTGTGCCTTTGTCGTATATCTCCTTGAGCTGAGCTGAAGTTTTTTCTTCAAATTCAATTGTTGCAAATATTATTTTTTTGAGCTTTGTTTTAGTGAAGGGGGTGCGGATGAATTCAGTATTCATCTTTTGTTGATGGTTCAGGTAAATTAGAGATTTTAGGGGCAGATTGTTTCTTGTAGCTTCATCTGGTTACTTATGTCAGAATTACGGAATATATGAGCCCATGGATTGTTTTGCTTTAGGATTATGTAATTCTGTCTTTTCTTTACTTGAAGATAGTCAAATTGTTCCTTTTATTTTAATGTTCTTGCAGGAAACCGTAGCAGTTCGGACTTTTCCCATGCATCAGTATCTTGTGTTTTGCTTGTTGATTGATCCTTGTTCATTTCATGTCAAACTTTGACCCAATAAAACTTCGAATTGCCACTCCTTTTCATGAAATCATCCGTGACTTAAATTATGTCTTCTAGGTGCTTGGCGTGGCTAATATTTTAAATGGTTTTGTTAGGTTGAACACATGCTAAATGACAGATTACTGCAATTTGTCAACATGGATTTGCATGATGTCAAGGTATGGTACATGAATGCTCCACTCCGAAATTTCAAGTTTTGGACATTTAGTGAAGAAAATACCCTTCTAATGATTTTTTATGAGGCTTATAGGTTATAATGCATCCGAGGATTAGTTGTAGGCTCTTGCATGTGTAAGTGCAGCTACATGTAGTCACTGAAACAATAGAATGCCTTCTGCTTAATGTTGATGTGAGAATGAGCATTTTTGTTAGCATAAGAATCTTGAATAATTATGCATAGGTGGGGTGTGCATGGAGTTGCTAGGAATGGTAGATGTAGGTTGCTATATTTAGAGATCATCATCTTGCAGATTATGTTTTGGTTTATCATTATCTTGGGATTATGTTTTGGGAATATCTATTTGAAGTTATCATCATCTTGGGATTATGTTTGAGAGTATCAGTACATTGGGAAATTAGGGCCACTTTGGATAACACTTCTCTGCTGTAAAAGAAGTGCAAACTACAATCACTACATTTTCCATTTCCAACATGTAGGAAATGCTCTGAATTCTCATCCCATGTTCCATGTTTGTAGAGCTTGTGGAATCCATATTTCCATCTCCTATTGGTCAAATTTCAGTGGTTTAAAACATTTAGATTTTTAAGCATACCTCCATAGTTCTATCTTAACATTTACACCTTCCTTGTCTCTTCAACCAAAACTGTCATCTGCCAACAACACACACCATGGGACCTCTTACTGTGAATGCTTTTATGACCAATGCAAAAAGATACAGGCTCAATGCTTGCCCTTGGTGTAGGCCTATAGTAATTGGAAACTCACTTATTGGTTAATGTAATCTATCGTGCTTTTCTAGTCATTTCTCAGTGATGTTGTGTAAAATTATCTAAAAAATCTTACCTTCATGGGTGGGTCAGCCCTCCGCTATCCATCTTAACGTCCCTTAAGGAATTGGAGTTGTTGAAAAGAATGTTAATAGTGGATGGAGGATTTTTGTTGGGCTGTTCCTTCCCTATCTATCCTAAAATCTCTTAAGGAATTGGAGTCATTGGAAAGAATGTTAAAAGTGGATGGAGGATTTTTGTGTCATGTTACAAAAAGGCCTGGTTGTAGGCATGTTCACACTACAAAAAATGACAGTTGATGTTATTCTCATATGTTGAGGCTTTTGAGCATTCTTTGTTATTCTCTGTGTGTGTGTGTGTGTGTCTATATATATATATATATATATATATATATATATATATATATATATATATTCCTGAGGGGGTATCTCTCTCTCTCTCTCTCTCTCATCTCTCTCCTCTCACACACAACACACACACACACACACACACACACGAGAAGGTCAAGTCCAATCAGTTTGACTTGACCATAAGTTACTGTCCACCCAACATATAACTTCCAACCTATAATGTGCCTATGACATCCAACTTCTCCAATAGGTTGGCCCCATTGTGAGGATTGCCCATACAAAAATAGCCACATCCACTTATCAGGTGGATCACTCTTGTAGTTTGTTTATTATCCGTATATAGACATTGTTTTTCTGTGGCGTGGTCCACCTGGTGAGTGGATGTGGCTGATTTTTGCACAAGGTGTTCCTCATACTGGAGCCAACCTATTGGAAGGGTTGGATGTTGCATGTACATGACAAGTTGGATGTTATCCATTGGGTGGATGGTGGCTTATAGTCTAACTTGTTGGACTTCGACCCTCTCTCTCTCTTCTCTCTCTCTCTCTCTCATCTTGACACACACGCATACACACACATATACATACATATACATATACATATGTACAGACACACTCATGCACACACCACACACCACACACATATGTGTATGAACTAGTGTTCGAAATATCTCCGAGATTATCTTTATCTCCAGCTCAGCGATACCGATAACACTGGTAGCGATACCGATAACACCGGTAGTATCCGAAATTCCAAGTATTAGTAATGTATCGCTAAGTATCGCCAACGTATCAATATCGCTAATGTAATCACCAATATTTTCAACTATGTAAATTCTAAGTGTCACTTGCATTGCCAATGCATCAATATCGCTAATGTATCGTTAATATTTTTACTATGTAAATTCTAGGCAATGCTTGGATCATAAGTGTATCAACGATATTTTCATAATATTGTCAATGTATTGATATCATCAAAATTTTGTTAATTAGAAAAAAATTTATTTCGATTTTTTTCATGGGCTCATGGTTGTATGTAGTGTTCAATTTGTCCTTGATAATATTAATAATGTCTTGTTATTAGCGATATCACAACTTGGCGATATTGAGACCCCAATCTTTCATTTCATTTCTGATTGTTGATGATTTCTTAGTGAAATATCACGTGTTGTTGATAATTTACAACAACACATGCTTTTAAGGTCCTTTTTGCATTTTTTTTTTTTTTTTAAATTTCTAAATATGCCAGTATGTACATTTTAACATTTTCTAAAGTTTCGTTGAAAATTCCACCGTTTTTCTCATGTTTTCCCGCATTTTCGATTATCAGCGATATTATCGGCGATATCGATATTGTTTCCGTATCCCCGTTTAGCGAAACTTGTAACGATACCGATGCTTTGAACATTGGTATGAACACACATGTATATATAGATTTACATACATAAACACTCACACACATATTAATGCAGGGGCATTTTCACACTGTGCTCGAGTGGGGTCGCTTGTGGGATGCAGGGGCACACTCAGGGTGGGTGACCCATGCGATTTGGGGCCCACGAGGGAGGTCTCGTGTTCGAGACTCCTTATCAGGGATGATTAATGCGCATTTCACACTGGGCTCGAGTGGGGTAGCCCGTGGGATGTGGTGACACACTCAGGGTGGGGGGCCCGTGTGATTTGGGGTCCACGAAGGGGGTTCGGTTGAGGTCCTAACTCATGAGATGTGGGGCTTGGGCTATGAGATAAAGGGATTAATTCGCCATACTCTAACAGTTCGAGCTTTTACAGCAAGTGGTTAATTGTCCTGCATCAAATTGGTATCAGAGCGGGAGGTCTCGTGTTCGAGACTCCTCACCGGGGGTGATTCATGCAAGGGCATTTTCACACCGGGCTCGAGTGGGGTCGCCTGTGGGATTCAGGGACACACTCGGGGTGGGTGAGGCCCACGGGGGAGGTCTCGTGTTCGAGACTCCTCACCAGGGGTGATTAATGCGCATTTCACACCGGGCTCGAGTGAGGTAGCCTGTGGGATGCGGGGACACACTCAGGGTAGGCGGCCCATGTGATTTGGGGCCCACGATGGGGGTTCGACCGAGGTCCTAACCCATGAGATGTGGGGCTTGGGCTGTGAGATAAAGGGATTAATTCGCCATAATCTAACAGTTTGAGTTTTTAGAGCAAGTGGTTAATTGTCCTGCATCACACATGTATGCATATACATGTGTATATATATGTGGGAAATGATTCAATGCAACATTTTAACTGAAATTGCAATGAACACGTTTTCATTGTCATGTGTGTGCCCCACAATGATGTGTTCATGACATCCACTGTGACCATCATATGCATCACGCCTTGTTTCAGAATGGGCCAAAATATCAATCTGATCTGTGACTTAGGTGGACCACACAACAGGGAATAGTGAAAAAAGGGGATGCCCACCATTGATTTCAAGTGGCGCCCACTTGAGTGTCAAAACTACCTAATGGCCGCATGATCCCTTCATATGGTGTAGATACTTTAAGTGAATGGATTGCATGTCATCAACACAACACGATGGGCCCTCTTTGAAACAAAGGGTGTGCATCCCCCCTTAATTGTTTCTTGCCGTGCGGCACATCCGAGTTTTGTATTAGATTGCTTGTTGGGTCCTTGGCCAAATGAGCCAAGGCTCATCTAATGGACAGGCTGATGTCATAGATACATCATGGCAGGCCCCACACAATATTTTCACTACAATTTTGGTGAAAACGTTTGTGTGGAATCATCCTTGTATATATGTTAACACGTGATATTTGAGAAATAGTTGAGAGAAATGAAGGAGATGAATGATGGAGAATGAGAGGACGCACTTTCCTTAAAGCTGGAGCATAGATATCCCGCGTGCCCAGCTTGCCCAAGTATCACGAAGATGAGCACAATGCGACATCACTGTTAAATTAACGCTTTCCTAGTCATCATGGTATGTCTACTTTAGGCACCGCACCGCAACACAACATAATTGTTTGGTTATTGCTTTGCTATTCATCATGAAATGGATCATCTATAGGAAAACATGCCATCATTGGGATGATCATCTACATCAGGGACCACAATATCACTATTATATTGCCACTTTCCCAATCATCATTGGATAGATCATCCATAGCAGGCCCCACAACATCACTGTTAGATTATCTTTCCCTGTCAACATAGGATGGTTCATCTACCACATACGTCGAGACATTAGTAAGATAAGATTATCATTTTCCCAGCCATCATGGGATGGATCATCTACAATAGGTGACATGATATTGCTGTTATAACATTGCTTTCGTAGTCATCATGGGATTGATAATCTAGAAAAGGTTCGAGGACATCAAACCCCTAACAGTGTTCAAAGTATCGGTATCGCTACAAGTTTCGCTGGTCAGAAATACGGAAACAATATCGATATCGTCGATATTATCGTTGATAACCGAAAATGTGGGGAAACATGGGAAAAACGATGGAATTTTTAGCGAAACTTTAGGAGATGTTAAAATGTACATATTTGCATATTTCAAAATTTATATATATATATATATATATAAAATAAAAATAAAAATAAAAATATTGTAAAAAGATGCATACATAACGTTTCCATTTAATGGGCCTTAAAAGCATGCATTGTTGTAAGGAATCAGTCCGACCATCCCATCCGGCCTATTTAACCATTCAACATTCCATCCAAACATCCATCGATATTGCAAAATATCAACAACGCATGATATTTCACCTAGAAATCATCAACACTTGTAAGGGAACGAAGATTGTGGTATCAATATCGCTCATGTTGCGATATCGATAATATCGAGATATTATCAATGACAAATTGAACACTACATTCAACCATGTGCCCATGAAAAAATTTGAATAATTTTTTTTCCAATAAACAAAATTTTGATGATATCAATATGTTGCTATATTATTGAAATATCCTCGATACATTGATGATACAATCATTACATAGAACTTACATAGTAAAAAATATTGGTGATGCATTAGCGATATTGATGCATTGGCAATACAAGCGACAGAAATTACATAATTGAAAATATTGGCGATTACATTAGCTATATTGATACGTTGGTGATACTTAGCGATACATTGCTAATAACTTGAATTTCGATACTACCAACGTTATCGGTATCGCTACCAGTGTTACGGTATCACCGAGTTGGAGATAAAGATAATATCGGTATATTCGATAATATCGGAGATAATTCGAACACATGACCCCTAAGAGGATAGCACCTTCCAGACAATGTTTGGATGAATAATGAATTGTTTACATGATGTTTGGATTGTAGTGTTGGCATGGAGATCAATTATATGGTGGCGTTGAGACGATGGCATGTTGATGTTTCAGAGATGAAGATGGTGGTGGTAGTATGATGAAGAAGATAATGTCATAATTCTCTCTTTAACACCATGTTAACAATTGATACCATGTAAACAAACCATATTAGAGAAATAGAAGTGAGAACTGAAAGAGATTGAATGATGGAGGATGAGAACATATATTATCTATCCCTCTTTCAGTGCTTTATTTATAACAATAGATGGTTACAACAGAGAAGAACATAAATGAGAACCATAAAGGAGTAAGAGATAAGAACACTGTAAATAGAATAAGAGAAGGACACAATAAATAAACATAAAAATCCTCCCTTAATGCTGCTGCACAGGAACATACAAAACTATCTCTTCGTACTGTAATCACACACACACACACGCTGCGTGCGTGCATGTCTACTCGATGAGTGGATCACTGATTTGCCTAGGTGATCCTCATGATGCGAATAACCTATTGGACGGGTTGGATGATGTACGTGCATGAAAGGTGGAATTTATCTCTGTGTGGATGAAATTTTTTCCAAACGGTTGGACTTGAGACCTACTCACCACACCACACCACAAACACACACACACACACACACCACACATATATATATATAAATATATATATATTATATATATATATATATATATTATCATCATCACTAAGCCTTATCCCATTAATTGGGGCCACTACGATCCTTTCCGCCATTCCACTCAAGGGCCAGACCTTCAGTTTGACCATAGTCTTTTATTACTACTTCATCCGGTCTTTTTGGGCCTTCCCTTGCCCTTTCAATGCCTTCAACTTGTACCAACTCACTCCTAACCGGCGTGGTTCGTGGTCTCTGAGTACATGATTGAACCATCTAAATCTACTTTCCCTCATCTTATTACCAATTGGTACTACTCCTAGGTTCCCTCAGACAGTGTTCGAAGTATCGGTATCGCTACAAGTTTCGTTGGCCAGGGATACAGAAACAATATCGATATCCCCGATAATATCGCTGATAACTGGAAATGTGGAGAAACATGGGGAAAATGGTGGAATTTTCAGCGAAACTTCAGGAGATGTTAAAATGTACATACTTGCATATTTAGAAATTACAAAAAAAAAAATTGCATAAAGAATGCATACGTAACAAGTTTCCTTTTAATGGGGGCCTTAAAAGCATGTGTTGTTGTAAGAAATCAGCCCAACATCCTATTCGACTTATTAAACCATCCAACCTTCCATCCAAACATCTATCAAAATTGCAAAATATCAACAACACAAGATATTTCACCAAAAAATCATCAATAATTGGAAAGGAAACGAAAGATTGTGGTCTCAATATCGCGCATGTTGTGATATCGATAATATCGAGATATTATCAATATTATCAATGACAAATTGAATACTACCCACAACCATGTGCCCATGAAAGAAAAATGAAATAATTTTTTTTTTAATAAACAAAATTTTGATGATATCAATACGTTGGTGATATTATTGAAATATCATCAATACACTTATGATACAAGCATTACCTAGAATTTACATATTTGAAAATATTGGCGATATTGATGCATTGGCAATACAAGTGACACCTAGAATTTACATCGTTGAAAATATTGCCGATTACATTAGCAATATTGATACATTGGTGATACTTAGCTATATATTGCTAATACCTGGAATTTCCAATACTACCAGCGTTACCGGTATTGCTACTAGTGTTATCGGTATCGCTGAGCTAGAGATAAAGATAATATTGGAGATATTTCGATAATATCGGAGATAATTTGAACACTGACCTCAATTGCATTCATTCTAATTCTATACTTACTCGTCTTGCCACCCATCCATCTCAACATCCTGATGTCAGCTAAACTCATCCTATGAACATGATGTGTTTAAACTGCCCAACCTTCTGTCCCATAAAGCGTGGCTTGTCCTATAGCTATCTTATAAAATTTCACTTTCAATTAAAGTGTTACACGACAATGACTCCAGAGGCACATCTTCACTTCTTCCATCTCACTTGAATTCTATAGGCAACATCCTTGTCAATCTCCTCACTCTCATGAATTATAGACCCATGGCATCCAAAGTGGTCATTTTGGAGAACTTGGTATCTTAACTAATTCCTGATTTTCATTTCTATTGTTAGTAAAATTGCACTCCATATATTTTGTTTCAGTCCGGCTAATTGGATTCTAAAGCATCCCTCAGTAGTAAAATTGCACTCCATATAATAAAAAATATGTCATTTGCATACAACATTAACATACACATGGGATTTCTTCCTGCAAATGCCCCGTCAACTCATCCATAACCAATGCAAAAAAGGTACGGGCTCAATGCCGACCCTTGGTGTAAGCCTACAATAATTGGGAACTCACCCGTCTCTCCATTAGTGGTTCTCGCATATCTTACCACTCCCTCATACATATCTTTCCCAACACCCACCAGATTAATTCTCTAGGAACCCTATTGTATGCTTTTTCTAAGTCAATAAAGGCCACGTGCAGTCCTTCATCTCCCTATATTTCTCCATCACCTGTCTCATATATGAGTGTGTGTGTGGGGGGCAAGGATGATGATCTTGCTAGGAAAGGTGTTAGTTTCCAAAGCCGTAATATAGGATTCTCCATTACCCTCTTGTAATCTTTTGGTCTCTCTTCAATGAAATCAGTTCAACTCTTAAAAAAAGGAGAGAAAAGAAAAACTTGTAATGACATGGTAAGGATCCTTTTGTTTGTGCAGGAAGCCCGAAAGCGTTTTGACAAGGCTAGCCTTCATTATGACCAGGTTTGCTTTTGAGAATTTTTTTTTTATATAAAATTTCTCTAATTTTAAGTTTATAATGATTCTTACCTAACCATTTTATGAGGTTGTGTTCTGTGATTTTGTCATTGTTCTGAATTGAACAGATCATCGTTGTAACTTCACTGCTTCCTAATTCATAATTACTGGACCATGAAATAAGCAACACTTGGACGCATGTTATATTAAAAAAAAGGTCATTGCTTTCGGTGTCTAGTGCGAAATGACAAAGTGTTCACAATTGGTCATCTCTGGAACAGGAAGATTATTTTCAGCTTTTCTATTGTTATTGGATTATGCCTCAATCTATTGGGTCTTTCTTTCTGGTGTGGCACAAGTCACGTTGAGGTCCTGAAAGGAAAATATTGGGGAGAGTTCCCCTCGTGTTGACTTTGTGGTTGATTTGGGCTGAAAGAAATAATAGAGCTTTTTGCGATCTTGCTTGTTATCCTGAGAAGATGTTTAGGAGGTCCAAATTGAGGGTGGTCCCCTGGACAGAGGCTCTAAATCGTTTTGATTACTGTCCGTCAGATTCTCGTGATGTTTGTTGGGACTTTTAGCATTGTTGTTTGGATGTGATGATTCCTCATCATCATCCTCCTCTTTGTATTTTCTCCATTCTTTTGGTTAAAAAAATTTGTTGTGATATCTCTACAAAAAAAGAAGAAGAAGTAGATAATGAGAAAGGATCATAAGAAGTGATCTACCTGTGTGGGCCTAAGTTTTGTAATTACCTTTGTTTCATCAGGGTATCTTAAGCAATGGTTGACTGTGTAGAGAAACTGCTGACTTCCCAGTCCCCATTAAATAGAACTTAAAACTTTCTAGGAACTATCCTCAATCCTTCACAAAATTTGCCTCAACCCCCAAAAGGAAATAGTTAGGTACAGCATAGGGATGGCATCAAGATGCACAGTCAATACTGTTGGCCAGTTTGTCTGATCACTGAGATTATTACACAGTTTTCTGCATGCTCCGGAAGCCAATCGATTCTTCAAATTTGGATGTATTCTCATCTTCTTCTGACCTTCCAAACCCTGTATGAATGTTTTTGAAAGCTATCTTGTTGTGCCCAAACAATGTGCGCAAGTTGCTGAAACTTTTCTAGTGATTGGGAAAATTGTTGGTGTAATATTACTTTTTCAGTTGATTAATTTCTGACACAACAAAGTGATGGCAGATGTTTTAACCAATTGGATTAGAAAATGTCATTGGCTCTTTGCTCACAATCACCTAAAGCATTGTTCCCTTAAGGAGTGCCTTTTGGGGAGAGAACCTTCTCAAATCAGGTTTTCATAAGGCAGGTCCTAAGGCATTGTTGCAAGCCACAAGAGCTAAAAAATTGGTAAAATGCTATCAATTAACTAAAATAGATTAGATAAAATTACAGAAATAAATGTGAGATCACAGGATTGAACTTTAGTCAACAGTGGAGCAGGATTTGTGTAGCTGGCCCCAATTTAGGTTGGGGTAAGGCCATGATGTTTACTAGAATATATGTACTTCATAAAAGACTAAAAGTAACATTTATCATGTGCCATTTATCATGGGACAAATATTACTTGGCGTAAACTAAGACATTGAATATGATGTACATCACACAGGTATCTGATTATCGTCGTTCTCAGAAAACCATAGCTCTCAACTGGTGGTAGAACATCATGAGATAGGCTTGATTATGAGGGGTTTTGATGCTAAGAAGACGAAACTTTAATATAGTGTTCACTAAGACTTTGAGATAGGCTTGATGCCTTATGGATAGGTCTAATGCAAAGCACTATGGAAAATCTCGCCACCACCTAGGGTAGAGCCTCATTGCTTCCCACAAAATATTTGGGGCTTCCTTGGGGTGCTGATCCAAGAGCCATGTTGACTTAAAATAAAATAAAATAAAAATAATAATAATAAAAACGATGACTTGGGAGTTGGTGATTGAGCAATATCGGAGAATGTTAGCATCTTGGAAACAATCATACCTCCTTCGGTGGTTGCATCACTCTAAACAAATACGCTCTATTAGATCTTTTGACGTTTTATCTTTCTCTACTCAGAATCCCTCTAAGGTGGTGATGTTGCTAAAAAACTTAAAAGGGGGCTTTCTTTTGTAAGGAAACAACAATGAACGGATATTCCATCCAATGAATTGGTTCAAGGTCTAAAATCAGCGATTGAAGGAGGCCTGGGCTCCATAAAGCGAAGGATAGTGGCTTTGTTGGTCAAATGGTGGTGGAGATTTGGGAATGAACAACAGGCGCTTTGGAGGAAGATTATTGCTGGAAAATGTAGGTGCCGATGTTGTCAAGGCCATGTCCTTTCATTGGAAAGCAGTTTTTTAAAGTTTTGGAGATATGTCTAAGGAAGTTGCCCTAATTTTCTCGAACAAAGTTGGGGACAATCAAAGAGTCTGCTTTCGGGAAAGTTTATGGCTTGGCGACTTCATTGTTTCCAAGAAATATCCTCAGCTCTATTCTATTGCCATGTGAGATTCTCTCATCTAGGATGCATGCGATTGTGGTTTTTTTTTCCCCATGTGATTTAATGGGCAATAAGTTATATTGGACAATTCAATTTTGTATAAACCTTTTAGCTTCCAAAATTGAACTGTTGGTCAAGTTGTTCCAAAGGACCTCTTGAGCAAAGCGGTCCTCTATCCATTTGTAAGAGATAAGAGAATGAGGCCTCCTTGCTCCAAAAGGTCAATTCTCATCCAAAAACCTCTTCAAGGCGCTGTCCCCTAATTGCCCTTAAGGCACCAATAGCTAAGGTTTGGGTGATGAAGACTCACTCTTGTTTGAAATTATTTTTGTGGTGTTCCACAATGAACAAGATACTTATTTTTGGAAGGCATGTTAAAAAAATAAAGAAAAGGATTTAATGTTACTAAGTCCAAGTTAGAAGGGATTTTTGGAAGGCATGCTAAAAAAATAAAGAAAGGATCTCACTAAGTCCAAGTTACTTGGTCTTAATGTCTCTCAGCAGGATTTACATAACTATGCTGGCATCCTTGGCTGCAGTGTGGGATCCTTTCCAACTTATTTTGTAGGACTACCTCTCTGTGTTGGTCCCCCGCCGAAATATATGTGGGACAGGGTCATTGTTAAATTCCACAAGTACCTTGCTTCGTGGAAAAGTCGGTACCTTTCCCTCGGTGGGAGACTGACCTTGATCAAGGCCACTCTGTCTAGTCTTCCCTTGTATTTCATGTCCTTGTTCATCTCTGCCCGGGATCGGTTCTCAACAGCATTGACAAAATTAGAAGGGATTTTTTATGGTGCGGTAAGGATAATCACCGAAAGTTTCATCTGCTAGACTGGAAAGACGTGTGTAAGGTATTCAGCAGGGGAGGTGCTAATGTCAAGAATCTCAGACTTATGAACCAAGCGCTGCTGGGGAAATGGTCCTGGCGATTCGCTGCGGAAAAGGATGCTCTGTGGCGCGCAATTGTTAAGGGCAAATATGGGGAGACCCAAGGAGGCTGGTGGCCCCATTTTTCCTCCTATTATAAGGCATCTTTCATTTGGAGGGGTATCCTAAAAGCAAAAGATCCTGTCTGTTCCAATACTCATTTCAGGTTGGGTGACGGAGCTTCTATTCGTTTCTGGGAAGACACTTGGTACGGTGAGAAAGCTTTCAAGTTCTTATTTCCTCAAATATACAGGTTGGCCCCGGACAGGAATGTTTATATCAACAAAGTCTGCTGCCTCGTTAATCTTATTCCTGTCTGGGACATCCGATGCTACAGAAATCTTTCTCAAAGTGAATCTGTTGAATTTATGAATCTCCTCAGATGCATCTCCGTTCTCAGCCCTCTCCACTTGCAGCCTGATGAAATCACTTGGCCCATGGAGAAATCAGAAGTCTTTTCTGTTAAATCTCTTTATGCTGCTATCGACTCTCAAGCGCAGATCACCACAGATTTCGCCCCTTTCCTTTGGAAGTATCAGGCTCCTCCCAAATACCTCTGTTTCGGATGGCTGGCGAGTAGAAACAGAATCTTAACCATAGACAATCTAATGAAGAGGGGCATGCAACTTGCCAATATCTGTCTTTGCTGCATGCGCCATGCTGAAACAGTTGATCATCTCCTGATTCACTGTCCCTTCATTACTTCGATCTTCAACGACTTCTGCAACACATTTTCGATCTCTTGGTGTGTTCCCCATGTGGCAGCGAATCTGCTGTCTGCTTGGCATGGTCTGAAGCTTCCAAGATCTACTTCTATTTTATGGCGCATGTCTATCCTTGCCATTTGGTGGGCTGTTTGGGAGGAGAGGAACCATAGGTGTTTCAATGATCAAACATCTTCACCTACGATTGTTGGGGACAGGGCCAAAAAATGGGTGTTCGAATGGGCGATTAATGTAAAAGATCTTAAAGGAGTTGATGTTTCGTTTTTAGGTTGTTAGGTGCTGGCTGCTTTCTCAGCAGCCGGTTCCTTCCTTTATTTGTTTTCCTCTTTTCCTTCTTAATATAATTTGCAGTTACTTAAAAAAAAAAAAAATAAAGAAAACAACCAAACAAACAAAGGGAAAAGGATACAAGCACAATAGGCTAATAAGAAAAGGGTAGGAGAGAGCCCACAAATCAGGCTAAGCTAACCAAGGCTAAGAAGAAAAGCTAAAGGGGGAGATTTTACATGGCCTTAATGGAATTGGGAAGTGGGGAGATGTTGGGGGGAACCTCCAGTACAACATTCCACTTCTAATGTTAGTGTTATCACTCATATTAGAAGTATAATGCTGCATCTGGATCATGGTTTTGAAAAATGGTTATATTATAACCGTATTGGCCATTACTTAACTATATGAGTCATCTCTCTTATGTGATATGATGGCGAACCTGACAGTTATGAAAAAAATGGGCTGTAATAGCGGCCGATATGGCTGTTACACCCCTATTTTGATTTATTATTTTTTTTTTTGAAATTTCTCTCATTTTTCTACTTCTTTATTCATTCAACCATGAAGGAAGCTTATAAACTAATTTAAAACTAGATCTAGGCCTATTTTGAGGATCAAAACACATGATTTGAGTTGGGTTTTGATGAACATCGAAGCGGAATGGACCATTTTGGGAAATTTGGAAGAAAGGGTAAGCCATCACCCTTAAAAATAAGTAAATTCTATCTTCTGTTTGTTGTACTCTTATGTAATGGGCCCTAGTCCACTGAATCATGCTTGATTTGTGTTCGATTAGAGTGTATTTACTCGACTTTCAGCAGGTCCAGCTGACATCTGCCCAACAGACTGCAATTTTACCATATAATGGTCTGTTGCACCATGAAATACACGTAAAAACAAAAGATATTCTGTATGCTCCCAATTATTTATCAAAAAATTTCCAACACTTTTTGGGATTTTTTTATTTTTTATTTTTCCGACCAAAAGGGGGCATTATGGGGCCTTATCAACGATACTCAGAAACTTGACCTGGAAGTTCCCCACTACATCTCCGTGCTTCCCAAAATACTTCTGATGACCTCCGAAAGCCCAGTTTGTTGCCCAAACAGGTCCGTGATGTGTAAAGGATTTAGAAACTATCGACCACCTAGTCTTTCAGTGTGAGACATCGTAACCTTAATTCTTGGATCCTTCTAACTAGGTGCCACTACCGCTTCAGAATCTCACTCCCACTCCTGCTTCTTACCCATTTATACTTGCTTACATTTTGAAAGAGACGCTTCCTCAGCCCCACACTTGAATTTGATGCTGCTTTGCTTCATGCTTTGTGCAACTATGGTCGTAACACATTTTTTCCTTTTTTATTGGCATTTTCGAAGCTGGTTGGGTTCTCCATGATATGTGGTGGATCTATCAGATGGTATATTGGCCCTTCTAAGCCTTGAGGCAAAGTGTTATGGAGTATCTTGTGCCACACTATTATGTTGGGAATATGGAAGTAAAGAAATAGAAGAATCTTTGATGATGCATCTATAAACCTATCTTTGTTGATCGCCAAGGTTAGCCTGTAAATGGCTAACTGGGGAAGCGCTTCGTATGAGTTCAGAGGAATTAGTATGTCAGATGGTACTAGCAATTGGATGTATGTAGTCAACGTGTAGCTGAAAGAGCCTTCCAAAATAGCTATTTGGAAACCCCCTCTGGGTTTCTGGAAACTCAACATGGATGGAAGCTTTATGGGTAATCCAGGAATTCAGGTATATCCTCAGTGGTGTTGTTAAAGGTGACCATGGATCTATCAGTATCATGCTCTCATTTTCAGGGTTGTTGGAACTGCTAATTCAAATAGTGGAACTATTGTCAATTCATACAGGGGTGAAGATATTTTCATATGGGCGGCCCTCTAATGTTTGAAGGGGATTCGTCTTTGGCAATCTCTTGGATAGTTGGGAATTGCCTCCCCTATGGTACTTAGCGATTATTCTCAATGAATTGAAGTTGTGTTCCTGTTCCTTCGGAATTTCTTATCATCTTGTGCCAAGAGAGGCCAATTGTATCACTGATGCATTAACCAAGTTGTCCTTAGTGCTTTGATTTGTATAGGGGACTCCCATCCATTGCCTTAATGGATCTTGTATCCCTTTTCCTTTTTTTTTTTTTCCCAATAAAACTGTATTATCAATTGTAAAGTAATCTAGCAACTGTGCAAAGGGAAAGGTCTTAATTCTAGCTTGGTTTCAAATGAATCCATTATGATATGGTTAGAGACAGAAGTGCCTTGGCCCCATGTTAAGGCTGCATATGATAAATCTAATGACTTGTCCTGAATAATTACATTGGGAATAAGGTTTGTTAATTTGGCGATTGCTGGTAAATCCAGGAATCCTTGGTCATACAATGAGAAATCATTATAATTTTAGTCATTAGACTCCTGAGCCTTTTTTGTAGCCAATAATATCCTATGCACCATGTTGTTTTCAGCAATGATGCTAGGCAGCCGTTGATGGAATATTTAGTGCCCGTAGGTGTCACAAACTCCAACGCTCAGAGGTCATCACATTAATGGAAGGGCTCAAGCTGGCAACTCAGCATAATTTCTGGGAGTTCTAAAAATGCTGTAAATTGGATTTGATCGGGTCTTTCCCCATGAAGGATTGAACATTATGGATGAGGCAATTGACTCATTTGCAAGTTAGTCGGCTTCCATTTCACGTCCTTAGATCTGCCAACATGATGGCAGACTTGCTTGCTGAGGATAGAGTTCACTTGGGTACTCATCGTGGTCTTAGGCTTTAGACTTGAGTGTATTTGGTTAAGGCATTGTAATTTTAGTTTAGCGCTGAGCCTTTGAGCTAGCAAGCCTAGTAAGGTTTTTTTTTTTTTTTTTTTTTCCTTCCTTTCAATAAAATTCTTGACATTCATAAAACAAATAGAATAAAAAATCCTGTGCACTACCTAGAAAGTCTGGCTCACATTCCAATAGTAACCAATGGCATCTAAGGTCCCTTTCGAACGTAAGCACCTTTTCCCCATGCATCAGTACCTCACATAAAATATAACTGAGAAGGTCTCATGCAACTAGTTGGACGACAATGTACCCATCATATTGGTCAAAATCCTACAATTTACGGTTTATGATTTAAGTTGATTCTTAGGCAACATAAATTGAGTCCCACTTGGAATCCCTTTTTAGAAGAATCATATGATTCTATGATCCGAATCCCATGATTTATAATTGAAATCCCTATTTATGATTCAAATCATACCTGTTCTCTTCTTTTTCAACTTTTATTTGGCTTTCATTTTGTGTTTGTAAAATGTTGGAGGCTTCAAGAATCTTGTAAAACATATCAATTGTTCTATTTTATTCTTTAAAAGAGATTTGTCAATTGTTGTATTTTATTCTTTAAAAGAGATTAAATAAGATCTTTTCTCATGCTTGGAGCTTTTATTTATGATTTCGTACCTCTTACCTAGTCGAGACCCAAAATTGATCTATGACTTATCTGGAGTGTTTTTAACTTTTTACGAATGGTTGTGAATTGTGATCATGTCATCCTATATGTATTGTGGTAATGGTGGGTCGGATTTGACCTCAACTGAAGACCCATTATTATTATACTATTATATTATTATTATTATTATTATCATTATTGTTGTTGTGTTGTTGTTGTTGTTGTTGTTGTTGTTTGTCTGTTTGTCACTTATCTTGAATTTGAAGTTTGCCTTTTCATTTGTTGTGTTTTTCTAGGGTTCATTGTATGATTTTAAACTCAAATGGTTTATTTGGTTGTTCATGTAATAGTGAAAACTTATTAGAATATTTTTTAAAGGCCTCATTAGGAAGTTGCACTTTACGACTTCAACTTCAAAACATGATAGGCTTCTATGCTTTGTGGGGAATATTATTTTGAAGTCATTGAGTTGGTGGCAATGCTTTTTGGGTTTAAGTTGATATGTTAATTTTATAAGATATCTAAAAGAGACTCTATTTGATGGGTAGACTCAATTTTGAAAAGCAATTTTTTAAGTTTGAATTTTTGTGAAATATTTTAGACTTCTAATCATCTCATCTCTTGATAATGTCACTCATTAATGTGCAGTAAATTTAAAGTTTAGATAATGGCTCTGTCAATACCTTTGAAGTAATGAAATGAACACATTCAGCTTCATTTCTATTACAATAATGTCAAAGAATGTGTTGTGGTAATATATTCAACAATTACTAAGAAACTATGATGTGGAATGATAAAATAATGAATATTTGTTCATATCCTATTTTAACCTAAATGGTTTCAATTTCAACCAATCTGTAGTTGACAGTCAAGGTCGTGTTATTAACACTTGGGCTGATATCATCAATCATGCTAACCTTGGTATGGAAGTTATGCATGGAAGTAATGCTCACAACTTCCCTCTAGACCTAGCTGCTGTTGAAGCTCCCCTACGTGCACACTCTTTACAGCCTCGTAGTGTTATGCTGCCCCTGATTCTTGGATTCACCCCTTTTATAAGGATAAACTCATATAGTTAATATAATCGTTTATAGGTAATGATTATAGTCAATTTGATTTGCCCCGGAGGTTTATAGCAAAAACCTTTCTGTTATTAGTTGAGTTCCACCCTTCCACTCCGTCCCGAAGAGTAACTAGGACCAATTCAGTCATGTTTCATGTTCCAATTGAACACTTTCCATTTTGGATTATGATCGTCTCCGCGGAAGGAGAAGGGCCTGCAATGACAGAGACTACTGACACTCTTCTTGTTTGTTCCTAGCTGTCTGTTATGAGTCCGGGAAGCCTGGAATCATCAATATGAGGGATCCCTCAAAATAGAGAAGGGTTTTTATGAATATTATTTCAGAAATTTTCTATATTTTGTGTAAAAAATCGTAAACTCGTACAATTTTATAATTTACAATTTCAATCCTCCTGCAATTTTACAATCTGGTCTGACTTTCAAAATATTGATGCCATCCAACTTTGCGTAAATATTCCCTTGTCAAGTATGTACAACATCCAAAATGTTGGTCCCACATGAAGCACACCTGATGCTAAAATGGACTGATCCGCTTATCACATGGGCCACACCATAGGAAAAAGCAGACAACCGTCAATCTGGTCCAAAGTACAATCGTGGACCAACTAATGAGTTGGTCAGTTTGAGTTTTGAGCAAGGTGATCCTCATTGTAGGGCCTAGCAGTTGTGCAGTTGGATGTCATACATAGTTGACATGTAGGCATATATGCACTAGTTGGACAACAACACTCTCATCCAACTATGTGTTTGAGATTTTCTCAGTGAACCTAAGGACTAATCTTGAGTAGTTTCTTGTAGGGTTATGTTTGTTAATTTGGTGATTGCTTGTAAACTTTGGGATCCCTGGTCATATTGACAAATTATTACTCTTGAGCCTTTTGGAAGCCAATGAAATCCTGTTCTTACCTGGAGAGTTTGTTCCTTTTGAACATAATTGATATAATGAAATTGAGACCTTGGTCAATAGGCATAGGTCTTTGGGTCATTTTCTAAAATTAGGTTTATATTGATTACCTCTATGCTGGCATGGCCTGCTTTCATTTATTTCTTAGCTTGGAAGCATTAATATTTTTTGTTTCTAACCCTTCCGTTTAAAAAAGACTACACCTTAAGGGTATCTTGTCATTCAAAATAAGTTAGGGTTAAGTTGTTCATGTTGGCATGACTCACTCTTGTTTATTTCTTAGCTTGGGTAAATCATGATTTTTGTTTCTAACCCTACCTTACCTATTAAAAAAGACTAGACGTTTAAGGGTATCTTGGTCATTGGAAATAAGTTTAGGGTCAGTGTTTAGAGTGTTGGTTTCGTCACATGTATCGATGGTCGAGGATATGGAAACATGTATCGGCATTGCTGATATTATTGCTAATACTCGGAAAAATATAATTGTCTGAAGGGAACATTGGGACATATTATGAAAAAGGTGGAATTTTTCAGCCAGACCTTGGAAGATGTTAAAAAAACACATGTATGAATCAAAATATTACAAAAACCAACTATCATAATAAGTTTCTATTTTGTAAGGGCCTAATCATGTGTTGTCGAAAAAATCAATATAAATTTTTAGCCAATCAATAGATCAGCCAACAGTAATAAATATATAAAATTTCCACATTTATTAACAGTGGAAAACATATATATATATTGTATTCCAATATAAAAATGAAGAAAAATTAAGATTTCACCAAAAATTTCACTTAATCGTTGTTTTCTTTTTTGGCCACAAATCCATGTCAATGCATGAGAATCATGCATAGAATCGACAAGAGATTGCTAACGTTTGAAAAAAATGAAGTTTATATGGATTTTTTCATCACATTTGAGTTCCGGCCTATCTTCGTTTTGAGTTGAGATTTCTTCCCAAATCCAAACTTTGATTCAGTAAGAACTAAGAGATTGAAATCACATAAGGAAAAAAGTCCACCTTCTCCCCCCACCCCCCACAAATAAAATCCAGAAAAGGGAGGTTTTTTGGTAAAATTTTCAAAATTTTATCAATTTTCGCCCCATTTATGGATATTTCCTTGGTATCGCCTATTTCTGTCAATTTTCCCTAGTACCGGGGATATTATCAATGGTATTGCCGATACCAGGGAACTTTTGTAAGGGATTATTTTTAAAATATCACCGATATCAATAATATCGTCAAATATTGCCAATATTACTGAAAATATTGGTGATAATATTTAGAAAATCTTAAACTTCCATCAGCCTTGGTGTTGTTGACCTGGTGGTACCATGATATTATGGATCATATCGCCGATATTTGGAACACTAGTTAGGGTGAAGTTGTTCATTTGTGAATCGACAAGGGCTCTTATGGGAAGAACCCATCATGCAACAAGAATCTGGAAAATGAACCTGGGGATGTATTTTTAGATCTGGATTTTGTCATGGCAGAAACTAGATCCAAAATCATCAATCTGCCACGCACAGTCTCAATAGAAATAATAAAAATTTCAAGAAATCTGAGTCTGGAAGTTGTTGCAGCAGAAACAAGATAAATTAGAAGGAAATAATTAACTACTGGAGAATTCCAAGCATCCTACTGGACTAGATCTACTCCCATCAAAACCCTCCTACTGTATAGGAAACACATGCTTAAATCAAACTCTTTTCCTTATTCAATTCATTATGTTATGCCTCATACTCAGGGCTCTTATGGACTTTATAAACTCTTTATGTTTTTTGCACATCAGCGCCTTTGCTTTCTGACATTTGCAGATACCTCATCTGTTTTTGCAATTTATAGATTCCTCAATTGTTGTACCTTGACGATGCCCATTACCCTTTGCTGGGATGGTCATTTGACATCTGACATTTTCTTTCAATGGAGCCATTTTCGGACGACAAACCAAAACACCATTCATCGTGTAAAATTACGAGAATGCCCCCAAAATCCCAAATTACCCAATATTGAACCACCACATTTTCAAAGAAGAAAATGTTAAACAAAAAACATTTTCGAAGAAAAAAAGAATAAAATGAGGGAAGAACATGAAAGCAGAGAAACCATTGTTCTTGGAAAATTCCGAACACAAAACAAGTTCCAATTGGGGAAAAATACATAGAACAAAAAAAATTCAAAAATCACAAGAACACCGCTTGCATTTTCCAAGAAAAAAAAGAATATTACATGTACATTCCAAAAGAAAATAAAAATCAAAAAACGAAAAATTAATCTACTAGCTATCAAAGGAGAAAAAAATATTCAAATAAATACAATAAAATTCTATAAAATACCCAAAACCTAGAAAAGTAAAATCCATACCAAGTAAAAAAAAAAAAAAAAAAAAAAGAAGAAAAAAGGTGAGAAATAGAAGGAAGAAAACCCACCAAACTTCTGTGCAGAAAAACCACATTAGAAATCGTAGCTATGGTGACAAAAGCTCAGCCATTTTGGCAAAAACTGGAAACTGTAACCGGGGAAATGCTTTGAAGAAAAAAAATCTCTGGAAAATAGGAGAAGAAAGGAAGGTGAAGAAACTGTCTTTCTCTTTCTAATGATTGATGAAATGTGGTATGTGGCCTGCATCTTTCTACAGGATACATGGGTTTATTTTTCTGACAAATGGGCACCATGGTTTGGTAATCCAGATGGCTGTTCTGTTGCTTATCACCTTGGATGGACTATTTTCCAAATATCTCATCGATGAGGCAATGCTAACCGATCAATTAATGATCTGAAGATGGTTGATAAAAGACATACAACGAAATTAGTCCAGAGGATTGGTCTCTGGGGTCTTCCAATATGGGTTATTTCTAGGTCATGGTCCAACCACAAGTGGGGGCACTCTCATCATTTCACATAATGGAGTGTGTTTTGGTCATTTCATTGTCTGAAAGTGGCTCCGTCCAAGGAAAAAGTGACGGATGTCAAATGGCAGTAACTGCAGGGGTTTAATGGGCATTGTCAGGCTACAGACAGTAATGAGGGAATCTGGAAATCACAAAAGTAGAGGGGTGTATCTCAAATGTTAGAAAACAAAGGGGTTGATATGCAAAAAACTCTATACTCTTTTAAAGAAGAGGTCACACAGATTAGGATTCTTTGCTAAATTTAGGCTATCGCATCACTTGGACCGTAAAATCTGAACACATGGATTCCATTTCTAAAATGGAAACTTAATAGCTGTCACTTGATTCTAACACATAATAAAGCCCAATAAACAAAACACATTTGGACCATAAAACTATGAAGGAAACTAATCCAAGTACTAAGAGACTCCAAAAATATCTTCCAAAATCCTGCACATAGTTGTGTACAGAACCACATGGCCTTGATTGGCTGTAAGGGTGGTGCAAAAACCCTTCAATTCTCATGCGCTTAAAAACATCCTGGCTGGTCCTTAGCTTGTTTAGGGACGGGGCTCCGTAGCAGTTGTTTTGTTTTCTAGGGTTTGGCCAGCCTTGGGGCTGTCGTTGTATATTTTTGGTTTTCTTCATTTTCTGTTTTTTCTTGCTTTGTTTCTCCTCCTGTGTAGGCTTCTTCTTGTTTTGTTCTAATAAAATTTCATCTTTCAAAAAAATATAAAATGCTGTCTGGTTGTGCTAGTGGAGTTTTAAGGCTTATTTGGCCTTGTGGACCTCTCGGTATCAATTGGACCATTAGATGGACCAGCTGATTGGATCAATGGACCCTACAGTTCGAATGGAGCATCGGATTGAGTCCAGATTTGATATCAGAACTGTGATACACCAGATCCTTGATCAGAATAATCCGGACCATTCATGTTACTTGGTAATCTGGATGGGTGGATGGTTCTTATTGTCAATCTGGATGGTCAGATGGTCCAGATATTCACTATGGACTGGGACCTGTGTATCTATGATCAAAACCTTTGGGTAGGCCTGATCAGATCCTGGTTTACAATATGATGGTATGATATACGATGCAGTCAGATCCTACGGCATGGATGCATATTCGATCACTCTTGTAGGGTCCTGGATGCATTACTAGGTAATATTGGAATTTGGAAGGCTGATTTGAATGGAGCAAGTGATTGTGACAATTTATGAAATCAGATTGGTCAGGAATGCCAATTCATCATGGACCTGACATTGACTGCTTTCAGCATCCATTTTGTGAAACAGGCTCGTGAGAAGTATCTGTCATTGAGGAAAGGTACAAAAGTGGATATAGCCTGTGCTTTAGAGGAGGTACTGGCTCTAAGTTTGTCGATTTACTCATTCTGATCCATAGAATATTCTAATTTTTTTTTTTTCAGGTGTTTTGCTTGTCTGTCTTTTTAATTCTTACAGTTTTTAATTTAGTCATAGATATATTCCAGGAGCTCCACAATGCAAGGTCTTCATTTGAGCAGGCCCGCTTCAATCTGGTATATACATCTTCATGCACCCATTGGTTCCGTTGAATTCCAATATTTCCAGTAGAGATACATCGAACTGAGATTTCAGATACAGAGATAAATGATATCCTGTGGCTGGGTTCCCTTAAGCTGGCATGTTTCTCTTTATCCAGGTTACCGCTCTTTCTAATATTGAGGCAAAGAAGAGGTTTGAATTTTTGGAAGCTGTTAGTGGGACAATGGATGCTCATCTCCGTTATTTCAGACAAGTACATCACATGACTGTTTTTTTTATTTTTATTTTTTATCAGCACATCACGTGAATGCATTTTTCTTGTTGTCCTTGCCAACAGTGTGCTTCACGACTTATTCACTGCTCACTAACCCTTTATCTGGTCTTTTCCTGCAGGGTTATGAGCTATTGCATCAGATGGAGCCTTACATCCATCAGGTTTGATTTTGTTTACATTGTAGCTGATTGTGGCTCATTTACCTCGTTCAGTTCACTATGGCTAGATAGTATTATATGGCTTCTTTCCTAATAAAAGAGGGCTTCATGTTATGTTGTAATATTTCATACATTCTAATCTATACATGGAACTTGCCAACATGCACACAGATGCATTTCATGATAGCACCACAGCATGTTTCCAATTGTTAATGCTAAGACCTTTGTTTTTTTTTGGGCGGGGGGAAGGCGACAGCAAATTTGTTAAGTACAAGAGCAGGGAAACAAGAGAAAGGATGATGAGAGATCATACCAACAGGAAAGCAAAACAGAGCTTGGGGAACATGCCTCCCGACAAGCCCACGAAAACTGAAACCCAGGCCAAAGCTGACCACCCTCCAATACAATAGAATGCCAATTGCAGATAAAATCATGAGAAAAATCCCTCTGAAATTAGGAGGAGCACAGGCCCACGTCATGGCCATGAATTGAATTCTTTGTTTCAACCATGTCACCGAAGACTCTTCACCTACAAACATTCTAATATTTCTGATGTAGGACCAATGCATGAACTGAAATAATGTGAGAGATCAATCAACAAATTTAAATTAATTAATGAAAACTATAAATCTTGCTACCATCATCACAAATATCAAGATTCTAAAAGTAAGCATGCATACTTTAAGCCTAGGTTG
Organism: Magnolia officinalis; assembly: GCA_021015155.1. Lineage (NCBI taxonomy): Eukaryota > Viridiplantae > Streptophyta > Magnoliopsida > Magnoliales > Magnoliaceae > Magnolia > Magnolia officinalis. Next base: position 93,540,761 of record JAJHSJ010000005.1, read on the forward strand.
CCAAGCATCACCCTACATGACCATTAAACATGAGAAACTAGGATCTAATGGATGTAGAAACATCCAAATAGCATAGGGTTAGGTCTATTTTAAAGGGGAAGGTCTAATACTACGTGGGGTTTACTAGATTTGGGTGTGGGTGAAACTAGTGTTAGGGAAGTTCGGGGAAAAATGTGAAATTACGGTTAAAGTGGGGAGTTGAATAAAGGGATTAAGTGATTTAGGTATTAGGTGGTGGGAATTAGGGTTTTGGATGTAGGGAATTTAGGGATATGGGTTTAATTGAGGGATTTGAAGATCTAAGGTTTGGGAATTTGGGAAAACAGGGAGATTTGAGATTTTTCGGGTTAGGGTTAGGGTTTATAGGTAGGAATGAAGGGTTTTTGTTGTAAGGATAGTGGAAGGCCAAAGGGACAAGGGATGGGACCGTACGACCAGCCTTATGAGTTCACATGTGTGGCCATATGGTTACACGTGTGGGTTAGGTAGGGTTGGGCTATGGGGTTCTAAGGTTCAGCTTGGCCAAAAAGGTGTGAAGGAGGAGAATCGGAAGGTTGTTGATGGATCTTGGAGAAAGGGGGAAGAAGAAAAGAAGAAACTTGAAGAAATACCTCGATTGTTGATGAAGAGATATGAATGTGGGGATAGAAGGAAGCCCCACACTTCTGTTGATGAAGATAGGCCTCACACCGATCTTCCTTCCAAGTCACATGGAAGATATCATCACATTACATAAAGATTAGAGAGAAAACAAGAGAGTTCTTCTTTTTTTTTTTTCTTAAACAAAACCAACATTAAGGAGGTCATATACCCCCCCTCCCCTTTATATAGTATGAAGAAAACTTTTCAAAATTACAAAATAGACCATGTTTAATGACTTTTGACCAAAATAACCCTAGTCTGATGAAAAATCAAATAAAACCACCCATAAGGTGTCCAAAAGCATAAATCAATCATAAACTAAATCCTAAAACATAAATGTCCAATGATGACGAGAATGGTCCATAATTAATAGCTCGATCATGTAATCCATGTGATCCAGTGGCCTGAATGTCACATCCCTCAAATCCAACGGTCCAAGTCACTCCCTAAAGCAACCCATGTGCATCTTCCTAGTGTGGCGTCCTCCAAATGCTCGCACATGCACATGGGGTCTTCAACATGGATACTCGCCTAGCCATAGGGAAATCGGGGTGGCCTGCCTCCTCATCTGATACATACGAAAAAGTGTACGTGATGTGATGACCTCATCAATTTCTCTCTTTTTAGATTCCCCACATAAGGGGCAAGGAATCATGATCCAAATAGCCTTGGGACTGAAAAGTGCCTTTTTCCCATCCCTCAACAAAATCCTTGAGACTGTTGATAGTCCAGGACATCCCAAAGAGCACATGCAAAAGCACAAAGGAAGAACAAATGGCTTCCCGATTCCTTGCTATGAATGCATCTATTTGGGATTGAGATTTCCTCTTATCAACAGTGATTATTTTCTTTTCCACAACCACCCTGGCAAATGCTTGGACCCTAGGTGGAGCTGGAATCCTCCACAACTTTGAAAGCAAAAAGATAGTATTTTCTTGGGCATACACAATACACACAATACAGTGGAGAGATTTGTAAGAGAAAGAACCAGTCTGAGTCCACTTCCAAATTATATCGGAATCCATGAGATCAACTTGGCCCTGCGCAATTTCTCTGTAAGCTTACCGAACTTGAGAATTGCTGCCGTGAAGTTTTCTGCGGATGTATCCTCAATATGCTCATAGCGATCAGGAATTTTGGCTTCCTTGTTCACTAATAAACAAAGATGGGTGGGGAACAAGTCGGTATTCCACCCATATACCCAAACCTCACCCACTGCTGCCAATGATGAGGCCAATGCCAATCTCAAAACAGCTCCCCACCCTATTCAGACTCACGTTTGCCAATCCGATTGATGTTTCTCCATATGTTTGACACCAGGGAACCAATCTCTATCAGACACCATATTTTCTGAGAATGACCTGACTCTTCAAGGCATCTGATTCCTCATCAAATCTCACCATCACTTCCATGGTAACCCCAATTTTTCCTTAAGCTTCACTAGACCCAAGACCCTTGTTTTTTTGGTTTTTGCACTTCCAATCAATGAGATGGAACTTGAGCTCTGTGTCTCCTTCCCATAAGAAAACTCTCTGCAGCTTCACTAGACCTGGACCCCAAAACGGCTGTTGAGGCTGTTCATCCTTTATGTTATTTGAAGTTCAATTATAGATTAGGTGTGTATGTTGTTTTGCTACAATTGTGGTACCAGTTTTACTAGTGAACACTGCAAAGTTTCTGGCTGACTCTTTTGCATATGCTTTGTGTGTCATTCTGCATGGTGACAGATAGCTTGCTTATTTGATCTGCATTCCTTTGAAATTGAAAACGGAACCCTTGTTGTTTTAAAGGTTTTGACATATGCACAACAGTCAAGGGAAAGGGCAAACTATGAGCAGGCTGCCCTTACAGAGAGGATGCAAGAGTTCAAAAGGCAGATTGATCGAGAAAGTCGTTGGACTTCAAATGGTTCACACAGTTCTCCTAATGGAGATGGCATACAAGCCATTGGTAGAAGTTCACATAAAATGATAGAGGCAGTTATGCAATCTGCTGCAAAGGGAAAGGTATGTTCTGAGGTGCTTTGATTCTTGAGCTCTTAGTCAACTTATGGTTGCCTTTGCTGAGTGTGAAATCATAGTGTGTATACTCCTTCAATGATTCTGGCTTTATTTCTTTCTAACGCAATGTATGATATTCCAGGTTCAAACCATCCGACAAGGTTATCTCTCAAAACGTTCCTCAAACTTGAGAGGAGACTGGAAAAGAAGGTTTTTTGTTCTTGATAGCCGAGGAATGTTGTACTATTATCGCAAGCAGTGGAGCAGGCCATCTGTAAGTCATTGCTAAGCTGAAAATGTACTCCAGGTGTTCAGTGCTTACAGTTCGTCTTCTTCTGCTTCTTCTTTTTCATGAGCCACCCTAAATTTTCCCTTTGTTCTTTATTACCTGTTTTCTGTTTGTTTTAACATTTAGCTTGTTCTTTTAGGGAGCTGGAAGTCATTCTGGTCATAGGAGTCATAATTCCTCTGAAACTGGTTCAGGGCTGCTGAGTCGTTGGCTTTCTTCTCATTATCACGGTGGAGTACACGATGAGAAGTCTGTAGCACATCATACTGTGAACCTGTTGACATCAACAATAAAAGTTGATGCAGACCAGTCAGATCTGCGATTCTGCTTCAGGATTATATCCCCATCTAAGAACTATACTTTACAGGTACGCCTTAGAGGTCTGCATGAACTAAGCAAGTTTAAACACTGTTTATTTTTACCTATTGTCAATACATAATGCCTCTCAAAAGTACTTGGTTGTTGTTGTTGTTATTATTATTATTATTATTATTTTGCGGGGGGGGGGGGGGGGGGGGGTGTGGGGGTGTGTGGGGTGCCAGATTCAATTTTATGATCATGGTATTAACACATTTTCAGTTTGTTTAGTATTTTTATTTTTATTTTTATATTATTTTTTTTAATGTTGTTTGTTGATGCAGGCAGAGAGTGCAATGGATCAGATGGATTGGATTGAAAAGATTACTGGAGTTATAGCTTCACTACTGAGTGCACAATCACCCGAACAGGTTGCATCACAGTATCTGTTCACCTTTTGAGTATCACTTGTAGAAAAAAAAAAAAAAAAAGATCCATTTTGAAGGTTGTCTTCCATTTGATTCCAGCGCCTTATTGCCAGCCCTATGCGTGGTGGTCATCTTCGTGCAGCCAGCGAGAGTAGCTCTTTTGGAAGTTCTTCTGACTTTGATCCCTCAGTAATTGATGAATGTACATCAGAAAGGAATGCCATTATTGGAAATCATGATCGTTCAGTGAGGAGTTCACAACAACATCGGTGTAGTGTAAAACATGAGAAGCCGATTGAAGTGCTGCAAAGAGTTGAAGGAAATGATAGATGTGCTGATTGTGATGCTCCGGAGCCAGATTGGGCATCCTTGAACCTTGGTGTCCTTGTCTGTATCGAATGTTCTGGCGTCCACCGTAATCTTGGTGTACACATATCGAAGGTAAACATGAGCTTCAGATCATCTTTGCATGTTTGACGAGTTACCACTTAAGCTCTTGCTTGCTTATTGTAATTTGAAAAGCCCTATTACTGAAACCTTGAATTTTTCTCTTTGAATATAACAGTGGCATAAACTTGTTTGCCATGTTTATGGAGAAGCTAATGAAATAACCAACACCTTGGGTAAAGAATGTTTTAGAAGAGAATCGTTGTCTTGCGATGTGGCCCCTCTTCCTTCTGTTCCCCTCTTCCCTTGAAGAAGTCACTTCTCTGACTATTGAACACCAAGCTCTTGTTGCCCAAGGAGCCTTTAACCAAGAGTGTAAGAACAATGCGGCCATTCTCAGTATTTCTTTCTTAACTTTCTAGGGAATGCAGACCATTCACTGTATTTCTTTTCTCAAACATCTAGAGATTTGGTTGTTCCACTGAGGGGGGCTTCAGGGGTGTGTTACATCCACTATGGGGCCCATCGGATCAATGATCACCCAACCCCAGGCTCACTGGTAGAAACTGATGACCCAAGGATGGTGTATCCTTGGTTTGAGGATCATGATAATTCCTTGTCGATCTGATAAGCCTCTTTGTATTTCTAGATGTGTGTGCTTGTCTTGAGACTGGAAGTTGGATATCACAAACTGGATCTGCTAATCACATGAACAGTTGCTGCGGTCTATTAAAACTAGTCAATGCTAATTGATTCTTGTGTTTCTTTGTATTTTAAAGAAATAATACTTCTTGGTCAATCTCCATTGTCAATTCATTAGGTATATATGATGCTCTTCCCATTGAGTAATTTGTAGTTGTATTTATACTAGCCGACTAACCATGTCATGGAACTTTCCTAGTTTTTTTTCTGCCATTTTTTTTTTTTTTTTTTTGGTGATCTTCGGAACCACCTACACGGAGAGGATAATGAGCTAGTTGAAGAGGTTCTATTATCTGGATGCAGCATCACCTCCAATCATCTTATGGTATTGTAAATATTTGTAATAAACTTTGTCCTGCGTAGGAAGTTCGGCATGCTCATTTGGGGTGTTGTTATGATAAGCAAATGCCTGAAACTGAATTAACAGTAGTGCCTTTAAGTTCTACATTGTGGTTCTATTTGTACATCTTGTAGAGTGTGGCCAGACATTCCAACTTGTCCTTTAATGACATAACAGAAAGCTGTGTTCTGAAGACATACCTGGGAATGTCTCATCCGGGTTTTTTCCTAGTATTTTTCTTGTAGATGCCTCACTGTTGCTTGGTCGTTCCCCATGCAACAGAATTCTCAAGTTGCATCTATTGTTCAGTCTTTATTGCTGGTATGGTACCTCAGTGATGCAGGACCAATGTTGTCAAATCGCATATGCGATCGCATGCAATCACCATATGCTGTTCACATATGTGATCGCACAATCGCATATGCCATGGCATATATAAATTTTTTAAATAAAAAATATAAGAAAAGGAAAAAATAAAAAAATTCTAAAAATTCTAAAAAAAAAGGAAAACCTTGCCTAATTTGTACACATGATTGGATTGGGTTATTTTACTTGTTTCATTAACTTATATATTTAATTGCTTATATTATATTATATAAAATTTAACAAAACAATCAACAAGCTACATTAAAAGAGAATTCATTATTAAAAACTTAGAACAATGAAATTTTACTGATAAATGGATAACTTGAAACAACTTACAAGTTATAGCTTGCAACTTAATTTACAAAAAAGTAAGCACAACTTGCAAAATACAAAAAATAAACATACTTGAAATGATTGTAGAGAGATTAGAGTAAGAGAGAAAGAGGTGTAAGAGAGAAAGAGTAAGAGATTTAGAGCTTTGGAGTAAAGAATAGTGAAAATGGAGGGGGTATGAGTGCTTATTTATAGGCAAAAGTTCTCTAAATTGAAAACATAAAAAATAAAAATAAAAAAATTGCTTCCAATCTAACTTTTGGGAAATATGCGATCGCATATTGGTCGCATATTTTGTATGCCATGGCATACTTACCACTTGCTCTAAAAGTTCGAACTGATAGTGTGGTGAATAAATCCCTTTATCTCATAGCCCAGGTCCCACATCCCATGGGTTAGGTCCTCAGCCGACCCCCCCTCGTGGGCCCCCACATCACATGGGTTCTGCCTCACACGAGTGCCCCTGCATCCCACATGCCACCCCACTCGGTGTGAAAATGCCCCTGCATTAATCACCCCTGGTGAGGAGTCTCGAACATGAAACCTCCTGCTCTGATACCACTTTGATGCAGGACAACTAACCACTTGCTCTAAAAGCTCAAACTGATAGAGCGTGATGAATAAATCCTTTTATCTCATAGCCCAAGCCCCACATCCCATGTGTTAGGACCTCGGCCAAACCCCCATCGTGGGCCCCACATCACACGGGTTCCTCCTCACACGGGCCGCCCACCCCGAGCGTGCCCTTGCATCTCACATGCCACCCCACTCGAGCCCGATGTGAAAATGCCCATGCATTACTCGGTTATATGCATTGCTGGAAAATGAAAGAAAATGTCATTAGTTGATCTCTCAGATACAAAGTCTTAAAAAAAAAATAATAATAACTCAAGTTCCTGGACCTTGTGATTGATCATACTTAACTGTGTCAATATGTTGTGTCAACGTAGGCAATGTAGATGGTAGCCATTTGGTCCTGAATTTATTGGTAGTTCTCTTTGATGCCGCTGCTATTAGTATGAATGCTGAATTGCCAATATACTGTCGTGATTTTTGTGCATGTTCATTTTTGCAGCTGTTGTGGTTGACACTTGATGCAAAAAGAATGATGTTATTTGTGATTTATGATTGCAGGTAAGATCGCTGACACTTGATGTGAAAGTATGGGAGCCTTCTGTTATTAATTTATTTCAGTCTCTGGGTAATTCATTTGCCAACTCGATTTGGGAGGAACTGTTGCACCTGAATAATAATTTGAAGGCCAACGACACCCCTCCAAATACAAGGTAATAGTGTGTTAATAGTTGTGCATGAAGATGCATTCTTTCTATTCTAAAGTCTCGTGTAGTAGTCCTTTACAAACTATATCAAAGGTAGTGCCTCATAAGAAGTTGCAGAAATTTCACATTCTCAATATTCCTGTTGATGCAGTTTCTGTAAGTTTGATAAAAATCATCAGCAGTTGTTTATCAGGAAACCTGATCCTACAGATCCTATTTCATTAAAGGAGAAGTTCATTCATGCAAAGGTATCACTCTGATTTGTCCACTCTTCCTTTTTTTTCCATCTTGTTATGTTTTCCCCTTTTTTCTTTCCATTTATTCTTCTTCTTCTTCTTTTTCGTTCTTTCTTTTTCTTTTTTTTTTTTTTTTTTTCATTTGGGAACAATGTCATGTCTTAGGTGAAGATGTAAATGATATGTTGCTTTTAAATGTTCCCACATATTAGGGCCTTTAGCATGTCCAAACGTTATGTGGCTTGCCAAATTGGATATATGTCATATCTAAGTGTAATGCATCAAGTCATGTCATAGTTGTGATAAACATTTATAGCAAAATCAGGAATGATTCCTTAAGGGTGTGTTTGATTTTTCAAATTCCTCAGTAAATACACAGAAATTACTTATTTTTTACTTTTTATGTATGTTTGCCAAGATATGGAGATCACTGAGTATTTCTTCCTCGAAAATCAGCCTGGAAAGGGCTGACTTAAATTTGTGGGCTCCACTGTGATGTATGTGACTTATCCACACCATCCATCCATTTTAGCAGAACATTTTAGGGCATGAGCCAAAAAATGAGGCAGATCCGAAGCTCAAGTGGACCACACCAACGGAAACAGTAGTCCTCCACCGTTGAAAGCTATTTCCTTCCTAGGGCCCACATTGATGTTTGCTAGTCATCTAGCCTGTTCATAAGGTCACAGAGAGACGAATAAATGGAAAACACAAATATCAGCTTGATCCAAAACTTCTGGGGCCCCAAGAAGTTTTCGGTGGTAGGTGTTCAACTCCCACTATTTCCTGTGTTGTGGTCCACTTGAGCTTTGGATCTTCCTCATTTTTCAGCTCATACCATAAAATAAGCTTGCGGAAGGGATGGACGGCGTGGATAAGTCACTGACATCATGGGGAGCCCCTTGGTTTTTACATTTTCGGCCTCATGTTTAGAGTCATGATACACAAAATCTGATTCATCATATCCACTTCCTCCAAGTGTTAATACATTAACACTTAAGCTTATTGTACGACATGCATGTAGGGTTTTCAATCAGGAAGGATCACCTACCTGAAAAGGGTGCGAAACGATCTGAGATGTTGCTGGAATTTACTCTTAGGAAATCCGGATTCGACTCTACTTAGATTCAGTCCGACTCAGTTAGATGGTGTTTGTACGTGAATTGGTAGAGATCTCTACATGTAAACACGTATGTAGATTACACTTCACATTTTCTAGAGTTTTGAACTCGAATTCCAACTAGATCAGCATGTCGACTCACTGAGTCTACTCGGTGAGTCATGATGTAAAGGAAACATTAACTAGGGTTTTCGACATTTTGGATTTAGATTAGGTTTTATATATATATATATATATAATATATATATATATATATATATATATATAATATTATAATTAAGGTTAAGTCAATAATTTAGAGATTCTTATAAGTGTGGTGTATTAAAAACAAGGTGGGTCCCACAGTGATTACGTGGAAAATCCACTTCGTCCATCAGTTTTGCTCGATCATACTAGGACATGGGCCAAAAAATGAGGCCGATCCAAAGCTCAAAGTGGGCCACACCATAGGAAACAGTGGGATGGTTATCCACCATTGAAAAGAAAAAAAAAAAAAAAAAAAAGAAAAGAAGAGTTGTTACACTCTCAACCATACATGTAACATAAATGCATAGCAATCCGGAGCATCCACATCATGAACTCCGTTTTAGATGGATCATAGCTCGGTAATCATGCTGATAGGAGAATCCTGTCCAATTGGCCATCAAATGGACAGTTGAGAAGAAAATTGTCAGAGGTCTAAATCCAATGGGGAAAATAGACCGGAAGGTCCTAGCAATGCAACATATGGGCTATATGCTCCATCCACAATGTGGATGGTCTGCCTTGCTGTGCATGCATGCAACATGCATGGTGGGTGAGTTGTCACATTTTTGTTAGTTGCACTGAACCCACAGTTTGTAGTCCTATATGAGAGAAGTTATGTGCTCATTGCATCTCCTTCTTGTGTGATTTTTCTGCATAAATGCTTTGGTCTAGCCCTTGTAACTTTCACATGCTGACCACCTTTCTCTGGTTAACTAAAGACCCAATACCTCATCATTGATTAGAAGCAGCAATATTATTAGTGACTTTCATCTGTTATACAATTTCTTTATTTCTTGGAAATTATTTGGCATTTGGTCCTTATTTCAAGTTTTATGTTTGTGACTGATGACCTTTCGGTTCACATTGGTGGATTTGGCTTTCCATTGGTGGGAATCATCACAGTCATCATCATCATCATCATCTATGCGTTATCCTAACTAATTGGTGGGAATCTATCGTTAGCAAATCTATATTCACCCTTTCACTAGCCTAGTAACCGCATTGCCCCTATTGCTGCTTTTCTTTCCGAAAATGCAATTCAAATCCATCATGGTTTTCTTGTGGCTTCTTCTATTAAAAGATCTAGAGCTGACCTTTTGTTTTGTTTACTCCCAGTATGCGGAAAAGCTTTTCGTTTGCAAGACAGTGGCAGATCGTCCTTTTCTTTCTGTGGCCCAAAAGATGTGGGACAGCGTCCGTATCAATGACAAGAAGGCAGTGTACCGCTACATAGTTGACTGTGATGTCGATGTCAATGGCTTGCATGGGCATGCACCATTTAGTACATCCCTAACCCTAGCAAAAGTAATGCTTTTGCATGAAAAGCCAGGCTCAATGTTGGATCGCAACTCTAGTGGCTTATCAGGGGATTCACTGCAAAAAGTCTCTGCCCCTAGCTCTACAAGCTCAGTATGCACAAGCGAGGACCGAAATGAGGTGGATGCATATGTAGATGGCTGCTCCTTGCTTCACCTTGCATGCCAGACTGCAGATATTGGCATGATAGAGCTCCTCTTGCAATACGGCGCCAACATAAATGCTCCCGACTCGAAAGGCCAGACCCCACTTCACCACTGTATTATCAGAAACAGGACTGCATTTGCCAAGCTGCTGCTTACAAGGTGATGTTTCCTGACAGAATACCCGTAGTGGGTTTTAGGAGAAAAGACCTGCCATCATAGACTGAGCCCACAGTTACATGATTAAACTGTTTGTCCTGTGGGCTCCACAATGATGGCCCATGGTGAAAAATTCCACTAATTGGATGATGTGGTTGGTCTTATCATGGCATGTCAATAAATTGTTGATCCTAGAAAGGCTCCTACAATCATGGGCAGGATGTTCCAATCAGTACAATTTCGCACCGTGGGTCATCCACCATGGCCCCCAAAAGGCTCCTACCATGTACAGCAGAGGGACATCGATTACAATTGGAGCCGACTGCCAACCCAATGCTCATTTTATAATAGCACTTTGTCAGTTTATTTCTTGAGCTTCAAACATTCTTTCTTGGCAAATTTAAGGATATATTTTTACTTCATATGTACACATTCCTAAAAACCTAGCTTCCTCTATTAATTCATACCTTTTTGTTGCATTATTGGCAATTTCCTGATGATCATAAACCGGGGGCTTACTGAAGCTGTCATGTTCCAATCCAACTCCTGACTTATACTGTAGATGTCGTGGACGGAATCAGGCTACTCTGAACATCAGGTGGGTCGGCCAACAGTCCACAGTCAATGTAAATGTGCATCCTGCCTGATGATTGGAGCGGTCTGATCTTTCTAGCCAGGGCATCTACCTTATGGAGCTGACCTGATGGATGGCTTGGATCATAAATGCTTGTGCCACATTGGCATCTGTGGCTGCTTCTGGAATGCTAGTTGCTCCCATCCATACGTATGTGATGTCTGTAAAACTCATTTTTTTACTATTCATTACTTAATTAAAAAACTGAACCATTGAAAAATATTTCCTGCATTACGACCTTTTCCACATGTTTGCCCAAAGTTCTTTGCAACTACCTCTAATTGGCTGCATTTAGATGGGCCCACCTGCAAGCAATGGAAACAGCTGATATCTTTTGGGCATTGTTTTAGAACCCAAAACTCAAAAAGTCTGTTGAGCTCAGTCGAGTCTGGTAACTCAGTCTCCTTTTTTCAAGTATTGAACACGGGACTTGGTGATATTTAATATATGGCATTTATAATTATTGTGGAGACTTGGCAAGTTTCCTTGAATTCTCATATATTATTGTTTATATCTATAATCCAATTACCCTAAGCTTCGGCTATGTTCTATGAAAATTCTCAGTACATGGTTTGTGCTGGGAGTCTGGATGCTGTGCGGCAGACCGTACAGGTGGAAATTTTTACTTGGCAGCTATTTAATGGTCTGGTAAACGTGGGTCCTACTTGGCCCTTTAACGGCTGCCAGCTAAGCCTGACGGATTTGACCTTTGTTTGAAGATACTTGTTGCTGGTGCTTGGAACCTGTTTGATTTAAGAGGACAAAAAATAATCTATAACAGCATTAGAGATAGAATTCAAAGAGAGAGTTGAACAATTCAGGCAGTTGTTATTCTTCCAGACTATCAAATATCTGCCTGTTGATTTCTATCATGCCTTTGCCTGCAGGGGAGCTGATCCAAGAGCTGTCGACAAGGAAGGCAAAACCCCTCTACAGCGTGGGATGGAAATGGGGACCATAAATGACGAGGAGATTGTCATTCTGTTAGCAGACACGAACAGATAGCGCCATCCAAATGTCTCGAAGACCGACAAAAAGAGCCAGGTCAGTTGCAGTAAAACGGTATGGTTTCTGTTTGATTGTATAACTCGGAAACTTGGGCTGATTCCCTGAGAGCAGTTACAAGAGGTATTTGGTTAGATAAGCCGGCGGATTCCCGCCGGCTGCCTGTGAGATGCTGTGCATGACTGGCCCACACATATGTAAGTCAATGGCCCCCATTCTTTGCATGCTCGAGAGTTGCAGGCTGTTTTCGGGGCTCTGTAATGTTAAAGGTGTCTGTCTAATTTATGAGGTTTTGCTTTCTTTTGTTTGGTTTGCAGTGTTTGCAGCCAGCAGGCTTTTGTGTGATTGTACATTCCTTCTGTCATTATGAGTTGGTCTTTGCAAGTTTTTTATTAAATGCTGACTCTTTGTTAGGGTGGTTAATTAATTTTGATGGACGGAAGTCATTTGATCGGATTCTTAGTTCGATTTACTGGTTGGCGATCTATCCTATGGGGCCCACAATTTTGGACTGTCCGGGTTGGCGCTCATTCTGTCATTCATGCTATGTGTGCTGTGGAGGAGATGTCTCAATTCATTGAGTTGATTTTGATTTGTTGATTTTTAGTTAGGGGGTAAATTTTCAGGCAATGTGGTAGTTATGGTTGAAGCTTGGGCCGATCCCTACCGTCCAAGTTTTGCGCTCCACCTATGGGCCTTAAAACCCTGTTCAACTGATTCCAACTGTACATATACAAGTCACTGGTGTGAGACAATGTGGAATTCATCCAACAGTCAGGATTCCTCCTTTGGATTAATTTACAGAATTGTCCAGCTATAAGACTCCAACAGACCAATATAGAATATTCCAGGTTCCTGTGCAAGTAGGGCTGTCAATGGGCCAGATTGGCCCGTTGGGTTTACGGGCTTGGCCCAAGCTTGGCTGAAATATGAGGCTGCAAGATTGGACCTAAGTCTAAATTTAAGCCCATTTATTAATCGTACTAGGCTTGGGCTTTCAATAAGAGCCTGTAATTAACATAGCCCGAACTGGCCCTAGTCTGGCCTATTTATGCTTTTAAGAGTAATTTTGTCAATATCATACTTGATTGGGCACGTTAGATCTATTATAAACGAGGATGGCTGGGCTTGGGCTGGACTCAGACCAAGGTCATGCATAGTCAGCATAGGCTGGGCTTTGGCCTATTGATTGTGGTCTGTCTGGGCATGCGCTGGAAGTGGGTTTTATTTGTGTGCTGGGCGTGGAGAGACTTTGGCTTAGCCCAAACACTGCCCATTAACAGCAGCCCTATATGCGAGATTAGCCTGTTCTAGATGTCTCTGCACCATGTACAAGCCTTTTATATATGATGTGAAGATCATTGAGGATCGAAGGCAGTTGGATTGAAGATTAAAAGTGGAAAAACGCACACAGTTTTTTACCCTCAGGCCAGTAATTGGAGTTTAACATAAACACTCCCTTTTGTTGTTAATCTCCTTGTATCAGGAGATTGCTGTAATTATATTCATACAGGATACTTCATCTTTGAGATTTTATGCCCGTTGCTACAGGAGAAACTGACCCTATTCCTCTGTTCTCCCACATGACTAGTTAATTCACTCATCTAACGTACCAGATCTTTAATCGTTATGGGATTGTAATAGCCATAAGAAATTACATGTTATTGCTGTTACAGTCCTGTAACAGCATAGGCTTTCTTTTTTTTTAAAAAATAATATAATAATAATAATAATAATAAATAAATAAAAAAAACCCCAAGGGAAAATGGTGGTGATCGTCGCCGACACTGTTACTTTTATAGAATTCCTTAGCTGTTGGGCTTCGCACTTCACTCGTTGGGGGATGGGATTCATTCACTGGCGTTCCTACTAGCACTACAAAAAACTCTGGTCTTAACACCCTTCCTACTGCTGTGCAGCCTTTCCTCTCGTAGAGTTGAGTACTGAGCTCCACAGGTGTAATGTGGTGGCTGGGCTCCCGTCCTTACCTCAGTGGTAGACTCTGAGGAGTTTCAACACGAGGTCTTGGGTTCGATACCCATAGGCAGTGAAATCCCACTACGGTGTGCGTGGGGCGTGCGTAAAAAGACAAAAGGTGTAATGTGGTGGGGTTTGATTGCACAGGAGGCTATTATTAGAGATGTGGCCCACGCAAAAGTATGGATGGTGTTCGGTTGAGTATATACTCCAGTGGGTCCCACTTCTAATTGCAGCCTGTGCTCGGTAAGGGGAAGTACTGTTGTGCAAACAGTACCCAAATCCCAAACTGCAGTAAATATGCATTGAGAGAGGAGGAGACGAATTATTTGACGTTGGCCTAAATAAAAAAGCACCATCAGCACGCATCGGCATGGCCCAACCGCCCAAGAGGAGAGTCTTGCCAATTAAAATCTTCTAATTTGCCGCTTCAGTCCTCAGGTGGGCCACACTTTCCGAAACAAACAGAAGGCTAAACGGGAATGGTTGGATATCCCACGTGGTGACATGAGCATGGGATTACGGAACCACCAAAATTCCCGAATAAAGCCAGCGCATTTGAGAGCGTTGAGGCATTTCCACGAACACCTCTTCTGCATTGCCTAACTCGAGAAAAAGGAAGAAAGGAAAATGGTAGAAAGGTTCTTTTTCTCTTCAGCAAAGCAAATGCATAACGGAGACGAAAAATCCACTCAGATGATCCTTCTTTCCGGCCCTCCCTCCTGGTAACTCTTCCCTCTAAAATGCGCCGTCCGGGGATGGGCGCATCTGTTTTTTCTTTTGTTTTTATCGTCCCCTACACCTGAATTATCTAAGCCCCTAAATACCACACCTTCTTACGGCCAAAACGTGTGCGACTACGCGGCGCATGCTATATTTTATGCATCATGTTTTTCTAAAATGCACGGGGGGCTGGTGTGATGTTTGTAGCGGGAAGACATCTCTACTGTTCCAGTTCGCATTCAATGAGTCAGTAGAATATTCTGGCGATGTTGTTTTCATATGCAACAAACGGAAATTAGAGTCCAAACCCCCCTTCCTTTCTCAGGTACGCTCTCTCTCTCCCAACAACTGTATGCCACGTGCATACATATGATGATCCGAACCGTTCATTTCTCAGGGGCATATACCAAAAATTACACTGATCGGAAAATCCGGTCGTTGATTTTTTATGTAGGCTGGTTTTGAGCAGTTAGGATTATCTGATCACTGTGATTTTGGGTCTATAACCCATTCATGGAGCCTTTCGATGAATCAACTGTTTGGATTATCGTACAGGTATGCTGTGGATACTGTTTTCATCATCATCACCTAAGTCTTATTCCAGTTAATTGGGGTCAGTGACATAATCCTGTTATGCCATTCTACGCTTAAGGGCTACAACGACGACATAATCCTGTTATGCGATTCTACTCTAAAGGGCCGTTTGGATGCCTGTAACATTTCTAAAGTGTAACAAAGTTACAGGTGAGATTGTTGCAGCTGGTGTTTGGGGGAGGAAAGTCACAGGTAACTTTCTCTCAACCTGTAACTCTTATAGGAGGAGGCCAAAATGTCACTGAGAGAAAAGTCGTTTTTCAAGTTACTTGTATCTTTGATATAGGCAACGGTCTGAATTTTCAAATTGAAAATCTCTGGGTAGAATCGCAGTTGCATCGAAAGAGGCCTACCTGCATTCAGACACAATGAAGGCTGAGCGGCCACTGAAGGCGTCTTCATCTCCCTCTCAATCTCCTTCTCCCCCTCTTAGCAATCTCTCTCTCTCTCTCTCTCTCTCTCTCTCTCCCCAACACGATTCGTGCCCTAAAAAGCATTTTTTTCCCCTCTTCAATGTATTTCTATGTCGGGGTTGACAGAAGCAGTTTGGTTAGTGAGGTGTGGGCGACTCTTGGAGCTCTATGGGGCCCATAATCTTGTATGCGTTTTATCCACGCAATCCATCCATTTTTTTCAGATCATTTTAGGGCTTGATCCCAAAAATGAGACAGATCTAAATCTCAGGTGGACCACACCACAGGAAAACAATAGTGATTGAAAGTCCACCATTAAAAACTTCCTACGGCCCACTATAATGTTTTTTTTTGAAATAAAACCTATTGGGTCATAAAGACCTGGATGAAGGGAAAAAACAAATATCAGTTTGATCCAAAACATTGGTGGCCCACAAGAAGTTTTTAATGGTGGGTGTTCAATCAACACTGTAATAATGGATGGACGGCGTGGATGAAACACATACATCACAGT
The DNA here is from genome assembly GCA_021015155.1 of Magnolia officinalis. NCBI lineage: Eukaryota > Viridiplantae > Streptophyta > Magnoliopsida > Magnoliales > Magnoliaceae > Magnolia > Magnolia officinalis. Next base: position 93,556,906 of record JAJHSJ010000005.1, read on the forward strand.
GGGACCCACATACCTTATTTAAGTTTTTTTTCCACATTATAAGCCTTCAGAATACATGGGCCCACTTGATGATTAGTTTAGCTTAGGAATCGGCCCAACTATTCATTTATATGGGCTTAATAAAATGACATATTTTTATCCAAGCTTTCTTATGTGTTAATTTGATTTTTAAACGATTCCCTGATTCAAACTCTAGTTGGTGTGAATGCACATTTTATTACATATTACCAACTTATAAGTTATCCAAATATAGAAACTAAGTTCCTGTAAGTAAGTTACAACTTACTTCTAAACATGATTACTTATAACTTTCTTTCACCTGTAAGTAAGTTACTTGTAACTCACTTGTAACTTGAAAAACTTACAAGCCCGTTTGGATGCCTGTAAGTTTTTTAAGTTGTAAGTTAACTTATTTACATTGAAAGAAAGTTACAATTAATCCTATTTAGTTGTAAGTTGTAACTTACTTATAGGTAACTTAGTTTTTGTGTTTGGATAACTTGTAACTTAGCTACAGGTAATTACATATTACCAACTTATAAGTTATCCAAACACAGAAACTAAGTTCCTGTAAGTAAGTTACAACTTACTTCCAAACATAATTACTTATAACTTTCTTTCACCGATAAGTTACTTGTAACTCACTTGTAACTTAAAAAACTTACAAGCCCGTTTGGATGCCTGTAAGTTTTTTAAGTTGTAAGGTAACTTATTTACATTGAAAGAAAGTTATAGTTAATCCTATTTAGTTGTAAGTTGTAACTTACTTATAGGTAACTTAGTTTTTGTGTTTGGATAGCTTGTAACTTAGCTACAGGTAATAAGTTGTATATTCACACCAACTAGAGCTTATATGGAATCGTTGAAAAATCAGATTGACACATAAAAAAGCTTAGATAAAAGTATTCCATTTTATTGAGCACATGTAAATGAATGGTTTGGCCGATTCTTAAGCTAAACTAATCAACAGGTGGGCCCATGTTTTCAAAATGCTTTTCATGTGGAAAAAAAACTTAAGCTAGCATATCCACGTAAAAATTTCCATTTTCTTTCAAAAGCAGTTGGTTTTTTGTCTGTTTTTCTCTACTTCCCATGCACATGAGAAACAAACACTAGTTGGATGCATGCACAAATCAAAGGCAGTCAAATTTATAGTATATAATCTCTGTCGAAGCATTGTATATCAAGCACACCAATGGCTGAACCTGACATTACAGGAGTATTACAAAAGCAATGGCTTGAGATAACCAAGCCAGCAGAGGATCTCCTTCAAAAGCAATGGCTTGGTAATAGATTGAGGCTGAGGATAGGGGTTGTTTCTTAGCTGATTTGCACTGGTTATAGGTCTCACAAGTTACTGGATTAAACAGATTTGGGACCCATTTGGGGACAGGCTGCACTGAACAACAAGCCCCACTTGAACAAAATGAACATTGGAATGGCCCATGCCTATAATATGTGACTCGTTGTCAACAACCCATGCATTGAAAATCACCAGACGAGAAGATCCTAGCCATAGAAAATTTGGCCTTTTATTAGTTGGGTGGAAATCTTGTTGTATTTACCCTTTGAACCCTTGACTTGTTATCTGCCTGTTGAAAGGTTAACAATTTTTCCATATGGGACATTTTTGGTGCATGAGCCAAACGTGGTTAGGTCCATGATATCAACGGTTTGGATCACTAAACAATGGCCCCACTTGTACAAACTAGAAACAACAAATGCAGTACTATGTGGTATTTTCACCAAGCATTGCTAGGACCATCTTAACCATTCAACATGTGAAGTGTCCTGCTAGGACGATCTTGACCGTTGAAAAAATTTCATGCCTATCTAGTGACTTTATTGGACTTTCAATCATTATTGTTTTCTTGTGGTGTGGTCCACCCGAGATTTAGATATGCCTCATTACTGAATGGATAAAACACATACAAGATGGTGGGCTCCACAAACCACAAACCATTACCCACGCCTCCTAGCCAAACCGTGTCCGTCAACCCCAACGCAAAAAAAAAGGAAAGAAAAAAAGAAGAAGGGAAAGCAAAATGAAAAAGAAAAAAAGAAGGGGGTTTTTCTTAGGGCAACCTTGCTAGAGCTTGATGGAGAGGGAGTAAGGAGACTGAGAGAGAGGGAGATGGAGACGTTGGAGGGGGAGAAGCTATTTATATAATAAAAGGCCACCAACCGGCTTCAATGCAACTGTGATTCTCCCCAATGGCGTCCTTGTAGCCTTCATTGTGCTTGAATGCGGCCTCATAGCCTTCAATGGCCGCTCAGCCTTTACTTCGTCTAAATGTAGGTAGGTCTCTTCAATGCAAGCTGCGATTGTTCCCAGAAATTTTGATTTAAAAAATTCCAACCGTTACTTGTAGCTTTTTTGCCTCTTTCTCTTATAAGAAAGTCACAGGTTGAGAGAAAGTTACCTGTGACTTTCCTCCCCCAATCACCAATTACAACAATCTCATTTGTAACTTTGTTACATTTTAGAAATGTTACAGGCATCCAAACGGCCCCTAAGGGCTATAATGGCAACATAATCATGTTACACCATTCTAATTGTAAAGGCTATAATTTCAATTAGCCCATAAGTCATCAAGTCTTTTCTCACTATCTCCACCCACTTCTGTCATTGATGCAGGACATGAAATTAAATATGACATGCAAGAAGCTTTAGATCATACCAATTTTAAACAATCATAAAATTTCGCGTCCCACATACGATCAAACATTCAACAAGGGGAATCTATGGGGTCTAAGCCTACACAAGTTTAGGGCTGGATCAAATAAAATTATAAACCAAACAATGTCTAAAGGAGTGTAAGATTCATCCATTCTTGCAAAGGATTGTTTCCCAATTCAAGAGATTCATCATGTTTCAATTCGGGGGAAAATCTAGGGTTTTCAAATTTGGGAATACTTGGGATTTGGAATTATCTAGGGTTAAGGTCTTGGATTTAAGGCAAGAGAAGAGAGAAATTGAGGAAAAATGGAACCCGAAGTGATCCACGCGCGTGGACAACAACCAGGCCTGGGCGCATGTGCGTGATTCCTTGTCTGCACGTGTGTGGGGCCCACGAAATCGGAAAACGTTTCTTAGGGTAGGATCGGCCAGGGGAGGCTTACTTCCATATCAAATTTTGTGTCGATCCGTTGCTCGGTTTGTGCGTGGTGCTCCGCCGAAGTTTCAGTCCCTTTGATGGGCCAGAATCTGAAAATCTACTATGGAGGAGAACTTGGGTACAAGAAATGGTGAATTCGAAGATGAGAGTGTTGTGGAAGATGATGGATGTGGGGTGTAAGAAGTGGGGATGATTTGGGATAGTTGTGGCTTCGCACCACGGTAGTTAGCCCTTCGAGGAAGGGAGGGTTTCACACCCAATTCGATTATTCAACTCAGAAAGATAGAGAAGAAGAAAAACGCAGAATTTTTATTCATAAACTTCATTGAAAAATACATACATGGGGTTGTTTATTTATAAGAAAAACCTAAACCCAAAAGTTCAACTCTATCCTTGCGCCATGTGCGCACACTAATACTTAGAGATGAAGTAACTAAAATAATAACTAATCTACGCAATCAAAACCGTCCATGATATTTCTAATAACGATAATAGCCAAAACTCAAAATCCTAGATCATCTAGGGTAGTGGGCCACTACCATGAGATCCATATGATGATCGGGTTCACTCCAATGCTCCATAGCACAACCCCTTAACTAAGAGGTCTTCCATAGATGCCGTCGTCGATCCAGATCAATAGTGGGGCCCTCCTCCTCGAGTACGTGCGTAGGGTGGAGGGCGTGCGCGTACGCATGATGTCCCCATCAATCATCCTGTCCTGTATATTATTTTAATTTTCTTTTATAATAGGAAATTTTACAAAAAAAAAAAAAAACTAATTAATATGTAATTTACACTCATGTACCTTTTTCAAAAAGGTTTTAAAAAAGCTACCTCATTAATCGATATAATTAACATTCCATTGCCTTCTATCATGGCCGCTTACGTGACCAAATGGGTTGCTGGCTTGGGTGGGACCCACTATGATGTTTATGTAAAATCCATCCTGACCATCAGGTGCGTCACCTCCTGTTAGGCCCTTCAGGTGGACCACATGATTGGAAAAAGTGTATAGGCAACGCTCGCCTTCCAAATTGTTTCCATCAGTGTAGCCCACTTGAATTTAGGATGAGTATGAATTTCGGGCAACATGCCTAAATTTTTGGTGGAATCTAATGGTTGGAGTGGTTTTCATATAATTATCACAGTGGGCCCTATAAAAATAAGGGTGGATGTCTCTCTCTCAACTGTTTCCTTTGTTGTAGCCCACTGAAATCATAGGTCAGCCTGATTTTTTGTATTTGGGCCTAATATGGGACTAAGTACCTAATGGTTGGAGCAATGTTGTCAAATCGCATATGCATATGCGTATATGCGATTGCACAATGGCATTTGTGACCACATATACCTTTTTTTTTTTTTTTTGAAAAAAAAAAAAAGAAAAATAAGGGGGAAAAAAATGTATATATATAAATAATTATAAAAGTAAGTAGGGGAAACTTCCCTAAGTGATCAGATAACTTATTTTACATATTTCAAGTTCAATTGAGAGAAATAAAATCAACTAAACAATGAATGAAGTCATCAACATTCAACAATATATTTAAGAAAACAATCAACAAGTTATTTAGTGTGCAAATGCAGTTTACAAGTTATAACTTAATGTTTATACACTACTTACAAAATAATACTAATAGTTTAATACTATATACATTGATCCAATTGCCATTGTGGCATTTGATTATCACCATCGTCATCATTGTCGTTGTCATTAGGGTCATCTCCTTCTTTGGTGTATACTTCATTTTCTTCTGTTTCTTTATCATTTATATGCACTAGGACTTAGTACCTAGGAGCTTCAATCTTGATTCTTGAATGATCTTTGTAAACTTTTCTTCTTAGGAGTCTAGAGACTAGAGTTGTAGAAGATCGTAGAGATACCAGGATTTAGGCTTGTAATGAGAGAGAGAGAGAGAGAGAGAGAGAGAGAGAGAGAGAGAGAGAGAGAGAGAGAGAGAGAGAGAGAGAGAGGATTAAGGAGTAAAAGAAAGTAAGAGAGAGTTTATAATGAATAATGTTGCAAATAGGGGGGATTTGGGTGCCTTTTTATAGGCAAACAGTAAAGTTTTTCCAATAATAATAATAATAATAAAATTGCCAACGGTTAGATATCTGACTATTGGTGAATATGTGATCATATATGTTGTATGTGATCGCGTACAACACATGTGATCGTGGCACATACGATTTCCACATGCTTATGCACATATACGATCGCACATGACAATAGTGGGTCGGAGTGGATCTAACATAAACATCAGGGTGGATCCCGTCAAAAATAAAGTTTGGGTGTCCCTCTATGAGTGTACAAATAGATTATTAAAAAAAAAAAAAAAGGAATTGTATGGGATGTGCTCTTGATTTTGGTGGGGCCCACCCTGGTGTTTATGTTAGATCCACTCCGACCATTAGATGCTCAGTCCCCGTTTAGTCACAGAGCAAAAAATAGGCTGACTTGTGATTCAAGTGGGCTGCACCAAAGAAAACAGTTGGGAGAGAGACGTCCACCCTTGATTTTTATAAGGCTCATTGTGATGATTATATGAAATCCACTCCATCCATTAGATGTCACACCAAAATTTAGACCTGGGGCCTAAAAATCAGGCCCATATGCAATTCAGGTGAGCTGTACCAAAGGAAACAGGTTGGAGGGAGATTGTTGCCCTATACACTGTTTTCAATCATGTGGTCCACATGAATCAATGGTGGGGGTGATTTTTGGGCCCGAGGTCTAACATGAGGTGACGCACCTGGTGGTTGGAGTAGATTTTACATAAATATCACGGTGGGTCCCACCCAAAGCAATCGACCCATTTGCTCACATGCCCAAGAAATGTAACGGAAGGTAGTGGAATGATAATTGTATCGATTAATGAAGTAGCTTTTTGAAAAAGGTACTAGAATATAAATTCCATGTACTTAATTCTTTGTAAAATTCCCTTTATAATTCTCATATATATGTTTTTTTTTTTTTCAGGGTGTTGAGCCATCCTCGGATGTTTTTCAGCATATACAGATGAAGTGAGAAAACCTTCACCAACATAATGATTGCTGTTGTCATTGCCCTTGTTGCTACTGATGTAGCTCCTGTTAGCGAATTCATATTGACAATCACCTCTATTGATGGACACACCCATTCTTTCTAGTTTTGCTAATAAAATACTATCATTGTACTTTTATACTACCAAGAGTAGAAAGAAAACGGGTGTTCTCAATGAAAGATGTGTGTTATATACCCCTGTACCAATAGGTGATTACAGATGGCTCACCACAATTTTCAAAATACCGGTCACTCTTCCACATGTGGTGTCTGTGTACATCAAGATGGCCCATCCAAATTGTGGGCCCCATTATGGATGGAACATACACCAAGTATTACTCTGATTAGAAGATCTTAAACATCTGATGTTGCCAACTGAATTTGGACCTTGTCCATTTTACTGTTAACCATTACATCATCTCAATGGTTAGAATTAGTGACATAGCGTGATTTCCTGGCTGTGTTTTATCTACGATGGGCCCCAGAATTTGGGTGGTCAGATTACCTTTTAGTGAATGAGTCAAGTTGAAACAGTGTGATTTCCTGGCTTTATTTTGTCTATGATGGGCCCCAGAATTTGGGTGGTCAGGTTACCTTTTAGTGAATGAGTCAAATGAACTATCGCTGTAGTCTTGTTCCTTCTGTTATAGTGACACACAACATAACATTGGGTGGCCACTACACCGTTGACAACATGCATAGAATGTTCTTTAAGATCATGCCAATAAAGCAAGGGAAATACTACTAGTTAAATATATATACATCTTTCCTGCTTTGGGTTATATCATAGTACAAAGTTGTTTTTTTGTATAAGCAAAAATAGAAAGGATTATACTATTAAACAAATGATGAGAGGATGGGCATATTTTAAGTCAAGTGGGTTGTATTGATTGTTGAACAATTGTTGTATTGTATTACAGTTGTTTCCTTAATAATGCAAGCATTTTGGGTAACTCGCGTTCATTTACAGGTATCTTGAAGATGATGAAGGGATCAAAAAGTACTTTGCAGCATTTCACCTATATGAAACCTTTCCAATAGCAGTTATTATTGATGATTTTGGTGATTTCTTCAATGACAGGTAGTAGATTTCATGTCTTGAGTTTTTGAATTCCAAAATTATCTGAATCCGTGTACAGGAATACACAGATGCACTAAAACTTGCACACCATGAATGGTATTTTATATATCAATTTCTAGGTATTCTTCATTCTTGAGCTGTTAGCTTCTATGGGCGGGGCCAACTGTTGATGTGATGGGCTGCTATTTACAGCCCATACACCAAAAAAATCTCCCATTTGGGAAAATTCCCAATCTTCTGTGTCTAGAAAATAGACAATTAATAAAGAAAAAGAAAGCAAACAGTCCACATTCTACTGGAAAAGGCCAATTATGTGATGAATATGATCTTCTAATACAATTGGGAGATTTGTAGAGAATTTAACATCTGCAGTGGGGCCCATCAGATTGTTGGTTTGGATCATGGAACTATGTGCCACCCTAATCTATTATATGATGACTATGATCTTCTAATTGTGATGGGCTACCGTGGATGGCCCATACATCAAACAAATTCAAAGGAAATGGTTTCATGTGTGGAAACCAGATTACTTAGTAGACACTTGCAAAATCAATAAAAGAAACAATATTAAACAAGGAGGAAATGAAAATAGAAGTGGAAATAATGGTGGACCTAGAAATGCAAATGGAGGAGAAATGGGCAGGCGTGAAGCCATTTGCATCATCTCAGAGTGCTTGTACGCCGACCATGATATCAAAGGATGATGGATTGATTCGGGTGCCAATTGGTGCATCGCATATTCGAACCCTTGTCGAAGAACTCAAGGAAATCAAGGTAGGAGAAAATTGCACCTAATGAAAGAACACCTACTCGGATGTATTAGGTGTCAACAGTGTTTTAAATAGTGGTAGCGTGATGCGTAGCGCTCAACCTTCTATAGCGTGTAGCGTAAGTACGTAGCGTGTAGCGTAAGCTACACAATACTTCTATTTTTTAATTTAAAAATAGGACAAATATAATAACTAGTGGAAAAAAGGGAAAAAAATATAAAATTGCCTAAAAGATGATTCATTTTATCAATTATAAGCATGTTCAAATGATTTATTAGTTATCATTTATCAAAAGCCAATCCACATATATAAGCCAAATCAAATAATTATCACATCAACAATTTTCTAAGCAAACCACTTTAATTAATAATGTCTAATTGAAACCATAAGTCACAATTATGAAAAGAAATAAAAATCTCATAGGTTAAAAGTATCAAGTACAATACAAATGTCACATTCCTCAACATTAAATACAAAGAAAACATGAAAAAAGTAATAAAAAAATACATTGTAGCTTACGCTTACGCGCTACGTAGTTGTAGCGTACGCTACGACCCCTGTAGCGTACACTACAGGGGATTTATGCCATTTAGGACGCTACGTAGCGTACGCTACAGGCGCTATTTGAAACACTGGGTGTCAAAACCTGTAGGTTAAATGTTGAGACTGTTGATCTTGTCTCATTAATGTGTATTTTGTGCTTGGCATGAGGCACAATATTGTGTCAGTCCCACTCCTTGTTAAGGATTTGATGCACATTTTCAATTGGCTGACGTGTCCAATTGGAAGTATAATCGGGGTTCTTCGATGAGGTTGTTTAGTCGAGGGGTCATAATCTCTTTATTCTTGATGTAATTGTTGATGAAATTAATAAAGCTATTTCCTTTTTCATATGTTGATTGATGCTTACACATGGCATCCAAGATTAGGACATCTCAATAAAGATAAAATGAAAAGGCTATAAAGGCATAATTTCAGAAATTGATTAAAGTTTGTAACTTATGAGCACTATCTGTCGGGTAAAATGACTAGGACATCCTTCCCCAAGGGAGAAAAAGCTACTGAGTTGTTTAGCGTGGTTCACTCATATACATGTGAACTCCTAAATTTCAAAACTCGAAGGAGTAAGAAATATTTGTAGATGATTCTAAATAGCAGTAAGTAAATCTGATTCAAGAACTTACAAGCCCTGGACATCTTTAAACAATATAAAAGGGAACTAAAAAATCAGTCAGGTAGATCAACTAAAGTCCCAAGAAATGAAAGAGGTGAGTACACTTCCGCACCTTTATGAACTTTTGTGGAATTACATGTAATACTACAGTGGCCTATATACCATAACAGAATTGTGTTGCTTAAAGATGTAATAGAACTGTTTTAGAGATGACCAGGTCCATGTTAGCCTACTTAAGGTCTTCTAGGAAGAAGCCTGATTTGTTGTTGTTGTTGTTGATAGATGGGAAGAAGCCTTGATACAACCATGTATATCTTAAACAGGGTCCCGACCAATTCTGAGTCCACTCCTTATGAATTGTGGGCAGACAGGAAGCTTAATCTAAATAACCTCGGAAAATGGGGTCAGTAATACATGTGTTGATCCCATATCAACTTGGAGATAGGTTGGAACTTTAACTGACAAGTTTAACTTTGTAAATATCATTGTGAGTCGAGGGGCTGGAGATTCTACCACGAAGAAAAGGGACTCACAGAAAGCATGGATGGAGGGTTCTTAGGACTCAATGGTAATAAAGTAGATGATTTTGACTCTTTAAAAGTAATAGATGAGTATGATGCAGAGCAGTATCTAATAAGAACATCTATTAAAAGTTTAAAGATGTCAATACATCGACTAGAACTGGTTAAAAGAGGCCCCTAGGTTAGCGCTTGCATACCTAGATGATTTTTATGTCCATCTGAGCAAACATTCAATTGACACCATTGACCTAGATATCACCGATCACCCTAGTGATTATGCAGAAGCATTTCGTTCCCAAGAGTTAAATTAATGGCTAAAAGCTATGTATGATGAAAATTGAAATTGATTCTATAAAAAGGAATTGTGTTTGGGAACTTAGTGACCTACTTAAGGATAGAAAAGCCATAGGTTGTAAATGGGTTCTGAAAAAGAAACTTAGGGCCTGTTTGTTTTTGTGGGGATGTGGTAAATGCATCTTCTCAAAGCATTTATTACATCCCTGTGTACTTTTGAGTGAAATGTCTCCTCCCATCATAACAGATTTTCCTGTTTGGAAAATCATACTTTTTGTGGAAACCACGAATCGCTACTCTTTCCCATGTTTGAAACGCACCCAGGAAAATGTCTCGAGAGACGCACGTGCAGGACCACCGAAAGTGCCAAAGACACGCACGTTGTAGACCACTGAAACTATCAGTCACCACTGTTTCTTGTGGTGTGGTCAATCTCATATTACGATCAGCTTCATTTTTACTATCCTGCCATAAAATGAGCATTCAAACTGGATGGATGGTGTGGATGTAAGGAACATACATGAAAATGGCCCCACAACATGGATCCACTGCAGCCACGTCCTACGGACAGTTAAACAACAATATTCATGTGCATCTGCTTAAACAAAACCAAAAAAGCAATCCTCCTTCCCCGAGACTTGAACTCCACATCTACATGGCTTTTTAAGTCCGGACCCCCTTTTTCTCCTTTTTCTTGATAAAGCTAAACCTTGTAATTATTTTGAATTTCGAACGAATTGTGCCATTTGATTCATTTTATGGAATTGTGTTGGGAAATATTTTAACACAAAGTAATCACTCCTCTGTACCCTTATTTTAAGAATATGGGTTTTAAAAGATCGCCCATATACTGAATCTTTGCTGTACTAGGATAACGTAGCCAGACATGATGGTTTGGAAACCACCATAAACAAAAGAAGATAAATTATAAGACGAAAAGGGGGTGAGAGAGAAGAAATAGGTTCAAAATTTATTTCATGACCAGGATAGCAGTATCATATTAATATCAAATCATATTATTATAATTATACCTGATTGAACTGAACATTTGCAATTCAAAATGATTGAATTCATTTGGATGTCCAAATGCATCCTTCATGAACGATAAACGTCAGCCATTCAATTCAATGCTTTTCACTCATGTGTCTAAACACATATCCTTAAAAGAACAACAAGTATCAGCATTCTTTCATATCCTTGCCGTAAACTGCAATTTGTTCGAAAATGAGCATGTTTCGGTGCTTTTCTTTTTGCAGGCATTGTCAAGAGAGGTATGGCAATGCAAGGGGTAGAGATTTAGCAATGGTTCGAGCTCTGGCTTTATGTCAGGATGCTATGACTCACGCAAAGTGAGCTTACTACATGTAACTGGAATTTTTTTGTTGGGCTTCTTCTGTGTGGCCACTTATCGTTTCCCCTACCGTTTCACCATCATGATCTTTTTTCTTTTCCTTTTCTTTTAACAGTGAAAGATTGCAAAATAGAACGCCTTGCAAGCTTTTGCTCTCTGATACCCACCATGGTGATAGCCCGAGATTGTTATTCATATACAAGAGGTGGATCTCAAGCATTTTTACGATCAAAGGTAAGGCCATTGTGGTTTTTGAGAACTGTATAATGGCTGTTAACGATATCTGTTAATGGTATGGCGCCAGATACGTACAGTGTAACGCTACAGTGGTATATATGCTGGTTTCTTTCCAAGAAAATTACCTGTCAGAAAGAAGAAATAAAGGAACTTCCACCTGAGGCTTTGCACAATATATGCTGGCTTTTAGTTCTGACTAGTGGGACCATGCTTAGGTAATCTTCCATGGATGGACCATGCATGAGATGTATACTTGGATCGAAGATCATAACCTTTCTATTTGTGGTGTCCCAATAGATGGTTATCAATAGAAATATAGCAATGGTCTCCATTCAACCGAATAAAGTCCAAAGATTGCTGGATAGGATCTTTTGATCTGGGAGACTTTTTGGGGCATGGTACATCTGTGATGGGTGCAACAGAACAATTGTCTGGATTGCAGAAGCATGGTGCCCCACCTTTCAGAATTGAGACTAGGGTCACATGGATGCTGTAAATATCAACCATTATAAAACTGAATTTTATCAGCCTATCAGATGTTATATTGGCTGATAACAAGTGTTTCCTTACATACCTAACACCACCCCACCCCCCCCCCCCCCCCCCCCCCCCCCCCCCCCCCCCCCCCAGTCTTGTGTTTTCAATTTTTCAGAACACCAGTCCTTGGATCCTTTTTATACATTTCTTTTTAAACACTTTGATTAGAGATCTGCTCTACCCTTGGCTGTTATATGTGTGCAACCAATCCTAAAATCTTCGGCTACATTCGGAAGTTGCCAATGTCCAAGGAAAACATATTAGGCTAGAGTGCCAAAATGCTAGTGAGACTGAGAGATATCGGGACATTTCTTCACATATGTCACTTGTGATTTGGTGCGTAGACTAGAGGGTGAGAATTCCCATCAATTGCAATTCGGCAGTGTGAAGTTTGCACTCCCAATTTTAGTGCTCGAAATTATTTTAAAAAATAAAAAATAAAAAAAAATAAAAATGGCACAAAAGCAATCGAACTTTTTTTTTTTTTTTTGAGAAGTAACAGAAGATTTATATTAAGAAAAAGGATTACAAAAAAGGGAAACGACCTGCTGAGATAGCGGATCAAAACTCCTAAGAGAACTCAAGCAGATTACAATCGATCTTGTGCGATACATTGGAAACCCACTCAACAATAAGAAAGTGAATTCTTTTCACTAAATGCCCAACCGCATAGGATTCCCCTTTAAAGCATCTCCCATTTCTCTCTTCCCACACTGTCCACCAAACAGCCGCAAGGGTCATTCTCCAGACCAAAGTTTTATGTTTTCCAAGATGTACTCCATGCCAGGCTTTGAGTAATCGGCCCGTTGAATTAGGAAGAACCCATGAAATATTGAACCAAGAAAAGATAACTGTCCAAATCTGATTGATAAGTGGGCAGTGAATGAATAGATGGTCCGCTGATTCTGCATCCGCCATACAACATAGACATATGTTTGTAATGAACATACCTCTTTTCCTTAAGTTATCGACCGTCAGGACCTTCCTGCTACCTACTAGCCATCCACAGGCCGCGATCTTTGGAGGAAGCTTGTATTTCCATACTTTATCAGACATAGTCTCTTCAAAAGCATCGAGGTTCGTGCAGATTAGATTCTATAGGGATTTGACCGAAAAGGTGCCCTTTTTGTCGAATCTCCATATAGGTCTGTCAGTGTCCTGCTGATCTGGTTTGCTGCTGTTGAGATGAGAAAGAAGGGCCGCCAGCTCGTCAATTTCCTGGTCTAGAAGGTTTCTTCTACAGGGAATGTTCCACACTGTCTCAATACCGTGAGAGGTGTAGCTGTCAGCTACCGAGATGCGCCGGTTAGGAGCCACGCAATAGATATTTGGGAATGCATCTTTTAAAGGAGATTCTCCCACCCAGATGTCTTCCCAGAAAAGGATATTATTGCCTTTGCCTACCGTGAACCCAATGCCTTTAAGAAATTCCTGTTTCATTTCAAGCACACCTTTCCATAACGCCGATGCTCTATAGGCTGTAGAGTCTCTGGTCCACCACCCTCCTACTGATTGACCATATTTGCATTTAACCAGCATATTCCATAGAGATCCAGTTTCAGTCACAGGTCTCAAGGACCATTTTCCTAGGAGGGCCCGGTTCATAGTTTTCAGATTTCTAACACCTGCACCTCCATGATGAGTATGCTGGCAAACCATCTTCCAGTCGACCAGGTGGAAATTTTCTTGTCCCCATTTCCATACCAAAGGAGTATGTAGCAATCAAACTTTGACCACTTCATGGGTTAAAGTCTTCAAAGTTTAACTGCCTTTGTTGAGTGATTTTTTTTGTTCCCTTCAGTTGAGATAAGTGTTCAACCACCTCCTAACAAAGGTGGTTAAACTTTAAAATATCTAGTACCTGTATTGAACAATTTTGTGCATTCTTTGTAAAATCGATGGATGATTAATCTCGGTGGATTTTTCCTTTCTTGCATAGTAATTTGGATGGGCTTCGTTGTGGATTAATCCAATGGTTCTTTTATGAGATGTGGGTCCTATGAATAGAGGGTTTTCATTATAGAGTTGTGATTTGTGAGGAAAACTGATTTTTGAATGGATTCTCTTCTGTATGGTGATTGTTTTATTTCATCATTAGATGCATGATGGAATATTTTGAATTGACTTTATGATGGTATTAAATTTGTTCTGTTCTGATGAATGTACGATTTGTGATGTGGCTTAAAGATGAATGGTTGAGACTGTTTTCCTGCTATGAGTTTGTTTGATTCACTAGAACCTTTCTGATTTTGCACATTTTTAGTGAAATCATGTCATTCAAATGGGGTATGAGTTGGGTCTTAAGCATGTTGTAATTACCTCCGTTGCTGTTATAACTGAATTTGGTGAGTGCAATCAACATTTTAACCACAAAATTTGATTTTTAGAGAGATATTTTTGCAACTGATTTTCCCTCGTCTCTTTATGCAAATCATAATCCTATCATTTCATCTAATGATTCATGTTTATCCAACTTTATTTTCATCTATCCTTGAAATTCATGAAATTCTTCTAAATTGCATGCATTGCCTCTATAAATACCCCTCCTATTTCTGAAAAAAGGAGCTTTTTGATCGAAATTTATCCAAGTCCTGGTGTTTTCTTTCTTATTTCTGCGTTTAAAGAAAAAGTTCTGAGAAATTAGAGCTTGAAGGTAAAGATTTCAATGGTTGAAGAAGATAAGTGCATGGATTGGTAGTAAGAGTACAACTTGGTCATCATGACCTGAGAATCAGCTCTGAAAGTCAATTACATTGCATTCTTTCTTTCGAAATCCAGTTTTACAAGAGAAGATCAAAGACTCTTCATTGTTCTTGAAGATCTTTACAATTAGAGTTTGTAATTTCATTGTTTATTTTTAATTTGCATTTGCTTATAGCTATTGCATTGTATTTCCATCTTACATGAAATCAAGGATTTTGCTTAAAATCAAATCCCATTAAGCCACCGTGTAGAGCCCACAAATTCGCAGGCAAAGAGAGGTAAGCTAACACCTCTCCTTGTAATTGAAGTTCCTACCATAGATCTGTTTCACAAACATTTTGGAGTCATTTTCATTCAAATTGTGCGAGTTCCAGCTCATCGCACAAAACCGTACCAAATTGAGAATGGCAATTCAATTCTCCTGAATTTATTTTTTCGAGTGCTGAAATTGGGAGTGCAATCTTCACAGGTGGGTATGACTTCTTTAAGGTTAGTAAGACATTGTTGTTAAATTTCTGTCATTTTTTCCTTCCATTGTTTTTTTAAAAAGATACTGCAATTTATTAAGCCACAAGGGCAAACAAAAGAAAACATAACAGGAACAAGAAGAAAAATCTTATATCACCACTAGGTAGAATGGCCATACACCGTCATTGAACTCATCTTTTATAGGCAGGAA